>JAAGKR010001358.1:0-88543 GCA_011419295.1 Clarias macrocephalus
CATGTAAGTTAAACCCATTATTTTATATGGCTTTTGATAGTTTCCTCAGCGTACTAATGATTTAAGCAATGATAAATTTTTAGTACCGTTAGAAGTAACAGAACAGCAGTATATACTGTACATACAAAGGGTGTTTAAGTCAAAACGGGCCTTCTCATCTATGAAGGCGTAAAACTGATTGACAATATCACAGTATGGTGACGAGACTCTTAGCTACAGTAAAACTGACCTTAATGGTATCAAAGTACTAGTACTGTATAAGTGCATTAGTGTAGCAGGGGATTACTGTACATAAGGAAATAAAGGATGTTTTTTACTCTCGTAATTGTGTGTTGTTATTCTGCCCGTTCAAAAGTCCTGGTTTGACTTGAACACTCCTCATATTATCGCTGCTGATTGTTTGTTTTGTAAGTTTGCAGTAATTCAGTGTTTGCTGGGTCGTGTGTTGAAGTAAATAATGATAATAGGAACTGCTACTGGTTGACCTTATTAACATGACTTCATTATTTTGCACTGGAATATAAATGATTGCTTCTAATAGGTGGCAGGAAAACCTGCTCGTCCACCCAAACGCTGCAAAAACAAACCAAAAGAAGAGAAGGAGAGAGCAAACACTTCCTTTGGTATGTGCTTTTAATTGGAATTTACATAAGCTCTGACACTTTTATCTATACAGTATGTAGTTCTGACCTTGAAATAGTTTGGACTAAAAGCATTTTGGAATTTGTCGAAAATGAACTGAGCTGATGAGCCGATGCCCGTTCAACATACAACTTTGACTGTGTAAGGAAATGATCCTTCGGTAGCAAGGTTTAGGGCTGACCGTTTGTTTTCATCACTGTGTGTGTGTGTGTGTTTGGGGGGGGGGGGGGGGTGATTTTTGCTTGCCATCTTTCAATCCCTTTTATTATTTTTTTTTATTGCCTCATTCTGCAAGATTATGTTAGCAAGAAGATAAGAACTAAAGTCTGTTCCATGGAATTATACACATGGAGAGCATGTCTAGTAATGTTCTATTGACTTCAGAGTAATTTTTTTTAGGGTGTGAGCTGTAGAGTCTGTTGCCAAATATTGTGCAACAAGTTTAATTCCATCCATGATGATCTGAGCCAAATTCAGGTTTCTCGCAGTTACTTTGCCTTGTAAGATCCTCACATGATGACTGGGTATCATTCTTTTTGTTGAATGTCTTCGTTTTTGATGTCATTGATCAAGTTCAATATACATCATGTGCTAATAAGCAGAAATGGTGTAGAGGCACAGAATATTGGAATCACAAATGTATAATGATTTTAATGAATTTTTAAACAATTAATACAATTTTATTTAACTAAATCAATATATCTTGACAAATCCTCTCGATATAAATGCATTAAAATAATTTTTAATTATTATCTGTAACTGGAGGTTTTATCAGGCAAGTTTTTCCTAAACTTTCTGAACATTTTTGAAATGCATACTTGGGCACATGACTAGAGTTTTTATATAATTATTATTATAAAATAATTGACTTGAAAAGAAAGCGAGACAAACAAACAACTGACTCTGCAAAAATGCAAAGAAGTCTTGCACATTTCATGCAGTGCCAAAGGTCATGCACATGTCAAACTAAACATTTTACTTTCACATGTAGCTTTTAACTGCCAAAAATTATTACATGTATACACACAAATTTTCCAATTGGGAATATGTTGAATACATCATTAAACAGTTTTTACTGACATTTCCTGTACTTTACATTTACATTTTTTTATATATAGGCCTTTTAATCATCCTATATCATTACATATAAAATTGTAATAATGTAAACCTGTTTACTGAGAAAATATCACATAATGGATACTGGGCCCCTTTAGGAAAAAAAAATACAAAAGGGACATGGGAGGGAAAAAAATTGCGATATGTATGAGAATATATTGAAGTAAATTCAGTAAGAGTTGTTAGTCAGTTTCTAAAATCACATGAATTGGATGTTGAGTTAATTTTTATTTTTATTTTAAAGAAGTATTCTTGGTTTTTCGTAACTTTTTTTTTTGTAAAATTGAATAAATATTAATAAAGAATCTGTAAACAAGCGCAGTTGGGGAATCTCTTCGTCTGTCTTATTTAGTACATAGATTTTTTAGTGCAGTTTAGCACATTATTAAATATCGCTCTGGCAAACACATTAAAAGCACTTAAAAAAAAAAAAAAAAAAATTCCGGAAGCATATTTCCCCATAAGAAATAATGGGAACTCGGATGATTCATTCCACAACCCAAAAATATTCATATAAAAATAATGAATAAATTAATAAACAAATTAACCTGCACTTAACCTTTGCAAAGAATCGTGGCTGTAGTGATTCAGACCAGGGAGAAGAGCGAAGTAAAGGGGGGTTACACACACACACACACACACACACACACACACACACACACACACACACACACACACACACACACACACACACACCAGTTTACTAACAGAGACTCTCATACAAGCATGCATGCATGTGCGCGCGCGCACACACACTGTTGTAGTAAACCGTACAGATGTTGACTACACGAGTGACGTACGCGCACTGAGACCGAGCATGGGAGACGATTACCCACAATACTGCTCGTACTTCAAGACCTCGCTCGTTAACCAAATCAAATTTACACTTGTCACAGACCAAGGTACTCGCAATCCAAGGTTCCACTGTAATTGCCGTTAATGAGGATTATTTTCCTAGTGTAACTGTGTCTAGGCTTAATATGTACTTAAATTTTCTGGGAAATTTTCTCTCATTTACAGTATGCACAGATATTTACAAATTTGCAATCCTTATTAGATTTTCCAGAGAAGTAAAGAAAACAAAGAATACTTTGAAAACTACATTCCATGTGATTAGGTATAAGAATTCTATCTTCTCTCTGATTGGTTGGAATTTTAATGCATGTGATATGCAAACCAATCCTAGAGCGTGAGGCCAGGACTACATGTGTTGTGTTTTTAGCACGGTTAAGCTAATGTATATTTGTTAATTACTAAATGGCACATTTACATGCTATTTGGGTTACTTTTAAAACAAATCATTATGAATGAAAAGGATTATTTTGCTACTGAAACCGCAAGTTTATAGAATTCAGAATGTCTGGGAAGTATGAGTGAGTCAAATTAGATTTTGCAATTAATGGAAACGATCCCTTTCCATTTACATCTTTGACTCCCTTGAACAACTTTTTTTTTTCACGTCTTGTTCAGTTGTGGATTCAATTGGAATCGGCTGCAAGTTTCACTGTGTGCAGCAGGAAAAGAGGTGTGAAATAATAATAATAATAATAATAATAATAATAATAAAGAAAACCCTTGAAATTGTGGGTATTTTAAGCTGTGAGTTCCTTTAAAGCTTGTGGTTCCTTTAAATATTTACTCTACAAGCTTCACTACTACAGTTTAATTTTGCCTTTAACTGCTGTGCACATGTCTCTGTCCACTTGATTTACACCTCTTTCTCAGTCTTCTGCCTCTGGTTGCTGACAGCAGGTTATTTTGTGTGTGTGTGTGTGAGAGAAAGAGAGAGAAGGGTAGTGCGGAGGGCTGCAGTTTGTCTGGCTGATGTGCAGTTATTTATGTGCAGCAGCTTGTGTGTACAATGAACTCCTGGTTAGTCAACCATTAATGTAATTAATTTGAATGATCTCACCAGGCTTATCAAGAGGTTTATGACAACTGTATATTTAGGGAATTTGCGGTCTTCTCTGTGCGTTCCCAGCATTCCGTAAAGAAGCACGCAGTTCCTGAAAGAAACCCGTCATCCCACGGAACCCACATGCTGAACACCAGCTGCAGTACCGGTGGCAGAAACGACACCAAGGAAAGAAGCCCTGACACCAGTAGCAGTATTAGATACCTGCACCCCAGGATCGGTGCTGATGATATCAGTGTTGGCCAGAATCGTAGTAAAGATAAAAGTAGCAGTGATATTGGGAGTGTGGAGGTCGGTGGTGCACTCCTCTCTTCTCCACGGGTGGGGCTTCAAGAGGACCGCGAGGAGCACAGCAGGAAAGGCGGAGTCAACTCCAGCAGCAGAAAAGGCCATGATCTTTTTAGTATCTCCTCTACCAGTTCTGACCTCTTTTCTACACTTGGTCAGTTACCTGGTCGCTTCAGCACAAACGGTAAGAGCAAAAAACAGAAGTGCGATGGACATGTGGGTTTCTTTTTATAATTTTTTTTTTTCCCAAATGTACTTTAGTGAATGTTATAGATATGCATAGTGGCATTAATTATCTGTTTAGTGTTTTGAATGTTTATGCATCTATTCGGTTTTATTCCTAGAATGTGCATGGCCTAAAGCAGAAGAGGTGAAATACCAGAAACATGTGCACAGATGTGTGTTTTGATTATTATTATTTTTTTGCTAACATGTCTATTTGGACCTATCTGCAGAATTGTCTAATAGATTTCTAACAAATGAAATTAAACCAGACACTTACTGAGTATGTTATTTGAGTTTGTTCATGCCTGCATGAAGGTAAACCTGCTGTGACATTTCGGTGCAATCCAAACACACACTTGCAGTCTCATCCACATGCAATGGGAAACTGTCTAGCAACCCGTCTTTTAAAACTTCTTTTTTCTTATTAGAGTGCATCATCAGTTCAATCCAATTCATTTTCTTTGTTGTAAAGATGCTGATGCGTCCTGCAAGTGTGCCGTCGCCATCTATTTGTCTTGGTATTTGCGGGATGGTTCGGCCAGCCCTGCCCGCTGATTTGCCAGGAAAATGTGCACATAGGCTTGAACGCCTGAACTAATTTCCCATTTGCCTCTTTCAACCCTCCCCCCCCCCCCTCCCCCCCCCTCCAACAGCGAAGAGCTGTGAAAGCATAGAAAGTGGATATTCTTCTTTGGAGAAAACGAGATCTGATGCTGAAGAAACGCAGACCGTCCCCGACCAGGACTACAGGTGTGAACAGCTCGGCACTGCTGCCACTACTTTTACATTTTTGTGGGCTCCACTTCTCAACTTCTCTCCGGGATCAGCTAATAGTGGTGAAGGTGTGATCAGGCATTAGAGAGGGAAAGATAATTGGTGTAATGGAAGAGAAGGGACAGCAGCAGCAGCAGCAGGTACACGCATCAGGATCCCACTTGCTCAGACGTGGAAGAGGTGAAACGAATAGGACACACAGCCCCGGAAGAGAGGAGGTGTACCGTCTGTTTGGAAAGCAGCGCAGGTAAGAAGTAGTCACCACACGTTTACTGATGGAGAAGTAATCTAGATTTACAGTTCGGTTCTCGTCATCTTTATGCCTGGACGTTTTTCTTGATTTCAACATGCACATTTTGAGAACTGACCGGTCGCTTGCTGACTAATATACCTTGACAGGTGACTATGCTTGCCACCTTTCAATCCCTTTTAGTGTTCTGGCCGACTCGGGTATTAAAGAATGACATTGTGCTTTTCATTCATTTCACAAGTACACCTACTTGGGCTTGGTTTCACAGAAAAATGTTCTGATCCTAATAAATCACAAAGCTGTCTGAAGCCTTTTCCATCCTAGACGCCCCAATACGGTATATAGGTTTACAAATCACTGGCACTGAAAATGCTTTGCATATATTATACTAAATAAATACAAAATCACCTGATCAACAAACACACACACACACACACACACACACACACACACACACACACACACACACACACAAATAACTTTAAATTCACTATAAAAGATCTTGTACAGTAAGTTTTTGTTATAGATACAATAACATGTTCCAGTAAGTGCATTAATATAAACTTTCCAGCCAGAAGTTACCCTGCTTGGCCAAAAAAAAAAAAAAAAAAAAGTCGCCGTTTCAGAAGGGTCAAATTACTGAAGTTATTACAAGCAAAGAAAACAACTAAGTACACTTGAATCCTGGAGCGATTGTGCTTAACTGTCAACCTTGTGGGCGAAACGTGGTCAGAAAAAAGTAACTCATGAATGGAGTTCACTTGAAGTTGAGTGGTATAAAAAAATCAAGTAGCTATGTTGAATATTGTAAGTAAGAGCATTTACTTTACATTCATGCAAAATGCGATGAGAACTCACAGGATTGGGACGAAACAGCTGTAAGACTAATCATTTATATCATGGTAAGAAAGAAAGCAAATGAAGTGATGCGCCCATCATTAATACTGGCCCCCGTACAAGAACCATTTTGCTGCGTTTCAGGCGGTCACAGGTGATTCATCAGTTTGAACAGGAGAATGGGATGTACACGTCGACCAGCGAGCTGTGTTCCTCTTTATCGATATCTACCTGCTCTGCTCCAGAATATGATCAAGACGAGAAGGCAAACCACAGCACGATGCAGGTATCTTGTTTGAGATGCTGATCAGGATATGGTGGAGCTTCAGAGAAGGTTGATTCTGAATTCTGGTGGGTTTCCATTTCTGCAGGCGTTCGCTTGCGGTCACGGTGCGTCTGGTGTTTCTGCTTCCACCTGCCGGCGCTCCAAATCGCTGGAGCGGAGTTTGGCTGAACACACTTCCACGGTGGGTACAGCCAACAAAACACTGCATACGGTGGTATACAGTGGATAAACCACCGAACGTTGTTACTGTACATCTGTGATGATTTTCTGTCCTCCTCTCAGCCTGATCTGTTAAATTTTAAGAAGGGGTGGATGATGAGACTGGAAGAAGATGGAAAGGTACAGTAACTAAAATTATTGAGAACCTTCTCTCAGTTTAAAATGGTCAAATGTGGTGTTTTATTTTTCTTATTTCAGTGGAAGAAGCGCTGGTTTGTTCTTACTAATCAAAGTTTAAGATTCTACAGGGATATAGTTGCTGAAGAGGTACGTTTGCATGTAACGTTGGTGGGGGGGGGGGGGGGGGATTCACTAGTGCTTAAAGATCACATTTTTTGTTTTTTAATTGCAGGCCGCGGATCTAGACGGCGAGATCAACCTGTGCACGTGTTATGACATCACAGACTATCCTGTGCAGAGAAACTACGGCTTTCAAATTCACGTAAATACACTTCTTTTGCATATGGAAAACTTTTGTATTGGGCATCTCAGATTGGTTAATACAATACAGGCGCGGTCAAGTCAAACCGAGATTTGTGATACATTTTCAGAAGGCTTCATTGCATAGTACAGCGATGAGACTCTTAGTTGTAGTAAATCATTTGAATGGTACAAGTGTTTTAAAGAAGGCAACATATCTGTGCATGACTATCCCGGCCATGGTGCCTCTGTGTTCACTGCAGTTTTTCCCTTCAACATTCAACGAGCGGAACGCCTGATCCTTGAAATTCAAAGGATAACTTAATGAGATCTTGCAGAAGAGACGGAGCCGTCTATGAACACTACTTGCATGAGTTCATTTAATGTGAACTTAAATTTGTCAATGTCTTTAACATGGCTAATATTAGACACACATATATTTAAAACCAAGAAACTACACTTATTAAATTTTACACACTGCGCCCTGGTCAGTGAGCAGATTTGTTCAGGTAGTTTGCACAGAACCTCAACAGTGAAAGGATTATTGTTCCAAATGTTTATTATTATGGGTCTAAGAAAAGTTTCAAAATCATACAAACTCTTCTTCTATACAAAGGTACTACTCAACGTAGTCCCCATTACAAGCGACGTATTTGCACCTTGTGAACCCAACTGTTTTAATCGTTTTTGAAAATCCCCTTTGTCACAGTTGATGGTGTCCCACTGCACTACAGAATGTTTATGGAGATGAGACTATTGACGAGCAGCGTGCACAGATGCATGAAGTTGTTTAAAGAAAGAGAAACCAGCAATGAATAGAAACCACACAGTGGGGGACCATCAAGTGCAACAAAAGGGATTTTCAAGGAAGAATCGAGAGTTGGGTTCAACAATGGTGCAAATGGATCACTTGTACTGTATATAGAGCAAGACTTACTCTTAGAATATGTGCAATTTGAATGACGTATGCCATTTAGTACAAAAAGGTATGCCTACTTCTGCATTATTTTCGGTCAAGTCTTATATATACAGTACAGACCAAAAGTTTGGACACACCTTCTCATCCAAAGAGGTTGAATTTGTATTATGGCAAGAAAAAAGCAGCTAAGTAAAGAAAAACAAGTGGCCATCATTACTTTAAGAAATGAAGGTCAGTCAGTCCGAAAAATTGGGAAAACTTTGAAAGTGTCCCCAAGTGCAGTCACAAAAACCATCAAGCGCTACAAAGAAACTGGCTCACATGCGGAACCGCCCCAGGAAAGGAAGACCAAGAGTCGCCTCTGCTGCGGAGGATAAGTTCATCCGAGTCACCAGCCTCAGAAATCGCAGGTTAACAGCAGCTCAGATCAGAGAGCAGGTCAATGCCACACAGAGTTCTAGCAGCAGACGCGTCTCTAGAACAACTGTTAAGAGGAGACTGTGTGAATCAGGCCTTCATGGTAGAAGATCTGCTAGGAAACCACTGCTAAGGACAGGCAACAAGCAGAAGAACCTTGTTTTGGCTAAAGAACACAATAAAGAAAACTCTTTGAATGACAAGGTGTGTCCAAACTTCTGTACTGTATATATTACGGTTATTAATTTACTTATTTATTCTCAATACATTTTAAATGGTTGACTGCATTTTGAAAGGTAGGACGAGACATTCATGTTTAGGGTTATCAGGTCTGCAGTCACGGATTTTAAAATCGAAACTTTTACTGTCAAGTGGCTATAGTGCACAGCTAATGTATTTAATTTGATCATGTCTGTGAATATCTTTCAGACTAAAGATGGAGTTTTTACACTCTGTGCGATGACATCCGGGATTCGCCGGAACTGGATTCAGGCAGTTATGAAGAATGTTCACACATCTGTTGCTCCCGATGTCACGTGGTAACAACTGAAGTCACTTTCACTGTATTTAAGGCTTCCATGCTGGTTAGGAGAAACATCATAAGATATTTTAATTTTCAACTCCCTGCTCATTTTTTTTTTCAGCTCTCTTCCTCAAAAGGTGCCAGTGGGCATGGTTTCTGAAAGTAAATGCTTCTTTCCCCCAAACTCCTCATGTTCAGAAGAGGAGAAACGGAGCACCGTCAGTGAACGGCGCAAAGACGGGCGTTACAAAACCTTTGACTGGGCCGAGTACAGTCACATGCAGAAGAAGAGAGAGATGCTCAGCAGGCAGGCAGGAATAGAATCAGAGTTTGTCTGCGATGACTTCGTGCCCCCTGCACCTGCATCGTCTCCTGAAGAATCCGCAAGCTTCATCTCAGCGGTGAACATTGAGACCGGTCAGGCTCCGCACGTTACAAAGCCCATAGACACGTCGGCGCTCATGGTGAGATCCAGTATCGTCGCCAGTAAACCGAATGATCAGAGGAGTGCAGAAGTTGATGGTGTGGATGTTTTTAAAGATGTTTCTAATGCTCAGATGGAAGAGAAGGTATGATGCAAATGATACCCCTTCTCTTACCATGAGAGTATGATGCACATGCGTTAGTATAACAAATCATGTTACTCATTAAATTATATATGAAAAAAACATAAGTCAACAAAGTTTAATTAAGGTTTAGTTCTATTTTTGTTCTTACACTTCTTCAGTAGTTCTTTTGCTGGATAATGGCTTTGCCTTTCTGGGGTTCTACATGGCCCTAGACTCGTTTTGAGACTAAAACTCTGGTTTACAGTTTTGCTTGGAAAACCAAGAGACCAAGTAGAAGAAAAAAATGTATAATGGTGAAGCAAAAGTAGAAGATGCAGAAACTAGGTGTGAAACAAAAGTAAGAAATGCTTGGGGCCTATATTCTATCCCAGGAAACTTGGGGCATGAGGTGGGGTACACCCTGGACAGGTTGCCAATCCATCACTGGGCACATACACATACTATGGGAAATTTGGGAATGCCAGTTAGCCTAATCTGCATGTCTTTGGATTGTTCGAGGAAACCCGGAGGAATCCCACGGGAGAACATGCAAACTCTATGCAGACAGACCTGAGGCGGGTATAGAACCCGGACCCTGCAGGTGTAAGGCGACTGTGCTAACCACTAGGCCAATATCCTGCCGAATTGCTTAAATATAATCTTTTACATTAACAGACTTAAATAGTATGATGCATTTGAGTATATTTTTCAAATAACTACTTTATATGTATGCTAATATTTTCCATCTCTAAAGTTGCTTAATGAAATCGATTGGTCTGTTTCAGACTAATCTTGGCACCACGGCATCACCAGTCACGTTCTCTTCACTGTCTGTGCAAACAGAGTGGCAGTGGGAGCTGGAGCTTCAAACACTTCGTAGGGAACTGAAGGCCATGTATGAGACAAGTGAGAGAGAGGTGAGGGAGTACAAATTCTCCGAGGCCCACCTTAAGACTGAATTGAGTGACGCACTGGACAGACTACATGAAACGGAGTCAAAACTACAGAAAACTGAAGCCACCCTGAAGGAACGTGAGATTGCACTGGAGGAATTGCGAAGTTGTTTGGAAGAAGTTTCAGGACGTCTGAAGGCTACTGAGGAGGCACAGGCTCTTAAAGATGTTCGCCTAGAGAGACACTTGCGCCTCCTGGAAGAGAGTCAAGAAAGGGAGAGGAGGAGTCTCGGCGATAGTCTGGAGCATGCTGAGAAGCGTGGGAAGGAGCTGGAGGAGCGTCTGATGCAAACTGAAGTGATGCTACAAAAGATGCCCACAGGAACCATCGTGGAGCAGCTGGAGAGAAAGTGCCAAGAGTTGCAGAACCAGCTAGATGAATCGGACAGCGAGCTGAGTAGGTTGCAGGTAAGGCTTCAGAACGAGGAGACGCTGTACTATGATATGGAGCATAACTACGAGCAAGTATGTGAAGAGTTGGAGTTTGTGCGTGGCACGTTGCAAAATTGCGAGAAGGTATATGAAGAACGTTTTAGAACCCAGGTGGAGCAGCAACAAGAAGAGCTTAATAGGAAGGAGCGGGAGCTGCATGAAGTGTTTATTAAAATGGGTTGCTCAGGTGTGACCGTGGAAATGACTGAGAACAAGTGGCTGAGAGATGAAGGGCACCATCTCCAGGACAGCTCAAACAAGGGAGGGAAGGTCAAGAATAGCGGGGTTGTTTCTTCAAATCATCAATCAGTTGCACAAGGAGATGAATCAGAACAAGTCATTTCTGTGATACAAGCATTGGAGAACAAGTTGTGTGACACAGAGGAGAGACTTCAAGAGATCACTGTGCACCTAAAACAACAGCAGCAAAAACTTGCTGATAAGGTTAATGTTGATGACCAAGGGGGTGTGATATCCCATACCCTAGATTTCCAGGAAGCCTTGCAAGAAGAAGCGGCGAGTCCAGAAAAGCAGATGTCTCAAGCAATAGTTAGCAGGCTGCTGTCTCTAGAGTCACTGGTCATCCAGAAGATGGCTTCTGCACTTGAGCATCCCAGCAAACTTTCAGAGTTGCAATCTCACACCAAGTATTTCAGAGAGACTTATGATTGGCTTGAAGTGCCGGTCTCAAGGGATTACTCTCAGTTGTTCTCATACTATCGGGAGATGGATGAGGCAGATTGCATACTGGATGAGCTTGAGATTTTTAGCATATGTATGAAAGCTGAACTAGCATACCTTACATACACAAACGACTTTCACAACCCAGAGCAAGAGGATGGATCACTTGATACTAAAGAAGAAAAGAGTTTAAAAACAGGACGCCAAGTGTCTGATGGTTGTAAGGAACAGACGCAAAGTGAAAATCTGGGATGTTACCCAGAAGACATGGACAAAGACCATCTAGTGGTAGCTCTACGGACACAAGCCCGTTCCCTCCAGGCCCTCTCCAAGCAGCTTCATCCTTCGGATGAAGATGCAGGTGCACTGTCTGAGATTTCTCCAGCCCTCCTGCAGACCGTGGTGCTCCAGGCCAGTCTGGCATACATGGCAAGCCGACTACACGTGGCTCTGCAGCAGCAAGTGCGTCTCCTGCAAAATCAGCGGCAGCAGGCTGTGTGCCAGTGCCACAGACTGGAAGCCCTCGTGCAAGAACAGGCAGAGCACTATGAAGAAAAGCTGCGTGAAAATCTTGTAGTTTTGGAGGTGGCCAAGTTGGCGCGTATCTCAGCAGAGACCGATGCCCAGATAAAGGGGCAGGAAGTGCAGCATCTGGAAGCAGAGTATAAGAAAAAGCTCAAGGAGCTTCAGCATATCCACGAAGAAGAGATGACTCGTCTCCATGGATACTACTCACAGGTCCAGTCCCAGACTATGGCTCAAACAGAATCCAGTAATGGAGATGGCAAACTTTCTGTGACCGCTATGAAGGAAAGAATCAGTGAGCTAGAGATGCAGATTAGACAATTGGAAGAGGAGATTAGCAGAGGAGATGCAAACACTTTGAGAAAGGCATATGAACAGGAACTGGAGACACTGAAGGTACTTACTACATTTTTTCTGACCTCTAGATTGCTATCTAGGTCAATTGCTTTAAGAGGTGCATAATTTTGTGTTTGTGTGCGTATAAATCTGTGCTTGTGTGTTAGGTTACCTGTGAACTCGGCTTCAGCAGCATGGAACAAAGTCATCAGAGAGTGATCGAGGAAATGCAGCGACAACACCAGATAGAGGTGGAACAGCTTCTGGAGGAGAAAGAGCGAGTACTCCAGGAAGAAACTAATGCCACAATTGCAGGTTTGAGACCAAGTTCATAATGTCTATGATGAAAAGCTTAGGTTCTCTGCCAAAATTAAAGGGGTCAGGGTAACTACCTGTTAGAATTGTACGTGTGTCCACCCAGAAAGCACCATTTTGCTTAATGGATTGGTCAGTACTCTGTAATGGGGCAATCGTCACGGCACAATTGGTCTTCTAGACTAACCCCCATTACATTATTATCTGATTACATTCAGATCTGTGTATTATGTGAATAATGTTTTATTGTGTGCATGTGCAGCTATTGAGGCCATGCGTAAAGCTCATAAAGAGGAGCTGGAGAAAAGTCAAAAAGCTCAGCGGAATGGATCCAGCACAGACATCAATAAACTGCATGCCCAGTTTAAGTAAGTTAAGCCTTTATTTGTTACAGTACATATACATTACAGCACCGTGAAATTCACTTTTCGCATATCCAGTTTAACTGGGGTCAGAGCGCATGGTCAGCCATGAGACAGCGGCCCTGGTGCAGATAGGGTTAAGGGCCTTGCTCAAGGGCCCAACAGTGGCAACCTGGTGGAGCTGGGGATCGAACCGTCGATCGTGTGTGCGTGTGTGCGTGCGCGTGTGTGTGAACAATTCTAAAGAAGAATTTCTGGATATGTATTTGAAAGCTCAGCTGTTATTTTGTCATTGAAATGCCTGGAAACTCCTGAATCTTAGCAATCATTTGTGTGTTTTTCAGAGAAGAGCTGGATTCACTACATAGGGAGCTGGAAGCGTTGTCTGAGCAATACTCCCAGAAATGCTTGGAGAATGCACACCTGAGTCGAACCGTAGAGACTGAAAGACAAGCCCTGAGCTCTGTAGAGAGAGAAAATCAGGAACTCCACACACGCAATGGGGTAACTTACTTCATCACCAAGGCAAAACATTCACAGTTCATACTGGACAGCTTCTTGTCTTCCATAGTCCATTTCAGGGCTAGTTACTAGTGACTGGTGTCTTAGGGCTTTATTTATTTATTTATATAACCACATTGAGTTTGATTATGTGGTGGTCCAATAATTTGTAAGGAATCACTCTTTTACAATTTGAGTTCTGGACTACGTTTGTCATCAGGGAAGAAAATCTCCATAGATGTGGTAACCTGGTCATTCCGTACATTCAGGCCGTCAGCCGACTTCATTTTATTGCCACATGTCTAGACCTGACCAACCGAAGCAACCCCAGATCATACCACTGCCTCCGGAGGCTTGTACAGTGGACAATGTCGCGTCATGTGCTTTCTTTCTTATCCTGACACACCCATAGCTCTGGAATGGCATCACTTTGCACTGACTTGACCTTTTTGCATTGCATAGATCAAACCTTTTTTTTTTTATTTATGCAAAATGCAACTTCACCAAGCATTTAAGTGATCTCCAGTCATTTTTTTTTTTCTCGACTACATTTCTTCTGCAGGTTCACAGTTCTACATTTTTTCCAAGTTTAAATAATTTGTTGGACTGAAACCAAATGAAGTAATTTCTAAAATCTCTTTGGTTAGTTTAGTTGCCTTTTTTTTTTTTTTTTTTTTTGGGCCTGGCAGTGTAGTTTTGGTGGTTCTCTGAAGCAACATTGAAAGCACCATCCACCACTATGTCTGTTGTTTTTGGGTAATTCTGAGTGTGCGCGCATCTGTCTGTGATTTTGTCTTCTAGGAACTGAATAAGCGTTTGGTGGCTGAACTAGCGCTAATGCAGTCCAGTGTGAATGGAGGAGTCGAACAAGCAGAATTTTCTCAAGGCAAAGATGTGATCCAGCTGGAGGTAAAACCATTCAGTCATTCACTACACACAGTTGGTGTAAAAGTTTTGTTGGTGAGTACTCTACATTACAGTTTATATGCTCAGTTTATTTCTCAGGCATTCCACAACAGTAAATGTGAAGTATGACGTTCTTTAAATAATTATTAGATAATAGCACTACAGTTGTCTAAGAGGAATACATCACTTGGGGAAGGGCTGATATTGGAAAATTACACACGGGTAGGAATTACAGTAGGTGTACAGTACGGTGATGAGACTCTTGGCTGCAATAAAGAATTTGAATGGTGCAAACATTTTAAAGAAGGCTGTACATCGTGATTGATGATCCAGCCGAGATGATTGGAGCCCACTGCAGTCATTCCCATGAGCATTCAATAAGCAGGACGCCTGATCCTTTACAAAAACGACTGATAACTGGTGACCAACTTGCAGAAGGAGTTGTTGATGCATTCTCTGAGCAGTCCTGACCTTGTTTCATACCATTTCCACAGTAAAGGAGTTCCTGGGAGGCCAGTATACTGAGAGAACTTTCCATCTTGATGATGGTTTCGAAGTTCTATTGAAACCCTGGAGTGTAGCAGGGGATTATATAGAAAAATAAAGGTGGTTTTTACTACCTTAAGTGTGTGCTGTTATTCTGCACAATTAAAAGTACAAAGACCTGAACGCCCCTCGTAAATACAATTAGTACTACAGACAGTTCAGAATATAGGACTGTGATCAGGTTTGCTGGTTACCATACTGACTTAATTTTGACATACAGTATGGGATGATCTTACGATGACCTTTTTTATGCCTACAGAAATGCATAATTCATGGTTTATAAAAACACATCTTGACCTCAAATGAATCTAGGCATTTTTTGGTTTGGAATAACATTTTGGAATAGTATTAATATTTTAGTTGGTGCATGTTCCAAATTCATAGACTAGACACGAGGCGGCAAATGTGTCTGTGTGTTTAGGTGGCGTTAAGAGTGAAGGAGTCAGAAATCCAATGTCTGAAGCAAGAGATCAGCTCACTAAAGGAGGAGCTGCAGGCTGCAAACAGAGTAATATTTCTTCTGTTTAATTCTGATGTTACATTCTGTAGGGAAAAAAAAAAGTCTCTGATTAGAGTTTTTTTTCCCCCCCCCAGAATTGTAAGAAGCTGCTGAATGAGATGAGTAATTCAGGAGTAAACTGTTCATCTGCATGTGCTAAACGCAGCACCGAGACGTCCAGGCAACGAAGCCAAAGTTACGGTGAGTAAACGCACTCAAGCCCGTGTGCCTGCCAATCACACACACGACACAAAACATTAATTGTGTGTGTATTAGATGTGATGAAGTCGAGAAGTAATCCTGACTTCCTGAAGAACCGAACCAAACTAAACCAACAAACCAGATCCAAGGTCAGAACCATGTGTTCTGTATTCTCAAGCAATGTAAAACACAAGAAAGTAGGAGAGAATTAAATGAGTTTAACTCTTCGTTTATTTCTTCCCAGAGTCTGAAGGAACGTCTTTCTGTTCAGGAGAGAATGAAGCTTTTTGAATCGGGCAGCAAGTAGAAAGATCAGATTGTGTCTCTGTATGTGTGCACTTTCACAGTTTTTGTGTGTTATGTATGTGGGATGAATTAATTTTTAAATAATTTGTACATAAAGGGAATGGGTTTATATTTTTAGTTGTTATTGTATAATATGATGCTGAGATCTTTCTCTAGTCTGTCCAATCTGTCCCTTCTCTGTGTTTTTTCACGTATTTGTTATGCTTTATTTTTTAAAGTCTTTTAGCTCAATTTAAATTGACCTATTCCTTGACCTGACTTTTTTTTTTTTTAATAAATAACATAAAGCAAAATGTGTTGTATGTTACAAAGGAAAATTTCTAAAAAGTTCACCTTAAGAAATGCATTATCGCAAAACTCTTAAGTTGTTGGGAAAGTAACAAAAACATGAATGGTGTCTGTCAAATATTTGTCTTATTAGTGAATTATTAATGAAATCAGTAAATTTATGCTTGAATAATGCATATTTAGGTAGATTTATTCACTGGGGGGGAGCAACTGAATTGTAAATTATATATAAAAAAAAAAAAGCAAAATGTGCCATGGGTGCCAAAAAAAAAAAAAAAAAAAGCATATAAAAAAAGTAGAATTTTGTGGGGGAAAATATATATAAAAAAAAACACAAAATAAATAATTGTATGTACCACAAATATCATTGTAATTGTTATTTTTATCACAAATTCTTGGCAAATTACACAAAGTGGATGGCGTGTCTAAATATGGTACAATCCTGTCTATATAGTCAGATTGTAAAAATCATTTACTTGTTTTTTAATGAGTGACATGTTAATTCCTGTTTTCCCATGTCATTTTAATAAATTAGTCAGCAACAGTCTGTAAAACAATGTTAATTAGAAAGTTTTACAGCCTTTTGACAGTGTAATTTACTGCTAATATCCTAACTTTTTTTTTTTTTATTGCTGTTATCTAACAAAAATATAATTTAACTATATTTAGGTAATTTATCAGGAAGCCACATTTTTAAATTGTGCTTTTAAAAAAAAAAATTATATTTTGACTGTCCCAAAAGACATTCAATTCACAGAAGCAGTTAAAATTTACTTGATTTTCTGCTTCCAAAGCATCACTTGTGACGGGCAGTTGTTGGATGCAGTCAGTAACTGTTTAGAATTTGTAGTTCTCACACTCTTTCCATTCTTCCAGTCATTATCTATACTACTTATACACGGCACAAGCACACAATCATAGACTTGGTGCAATTTGAAAGTGCCAATCATTCTACACCAGAAGGAGGAAAGTAGCAAGAACACGAGAAAATTCTAAATCTGGAAGGATGATTCAAACCCCCAGCCCTGGAAGTAAAAAAAAGTCAGTGTGTTAACCACTAAACCAGTGCGCCGCTTCCTAAAAATGCTTTTAATGCAATACAGCAGAACAGTGATTCTGGTTCCAATATCTGGAATTTCAGTCTGAAACTCACCGAAAATGTGTATATCTGGATGAAAAAGGATGAATTGTACACTGTATATCTGCAGCTCCTTTTGAAAAAGCATTTGGCTGAAGAATTGGTCCTAATAATTCAAAATGATGTTTCAGCTCGATGTGCAAAGTTTCTGGACATGAACCTGATGTAAACCAAAAGAATGCATCACGAACAGCTGTCTGATATAAATTCTGGCATCACATTGTATTGTTTTGTTTGTTTGTATTAAAACTGAAATTGAGTTTTCTTTTGCAGACAGTAGACGTGGCGTGTAGTTAATGTAATCTCCCTTGGTGCCTTGCTCATGTTTCTGGGACACTTTACTGCCCCTTTTATGTGCTGTCTTTTTCAGCACCTCAGTGGGTGAAACTCCCATCTCTCTTCCTTTTGTTTATTCCCTCAGGGCTTCTGCGGCTACAGTTAATCTTCTCTTCTTTGTCTTTTGTCTGTGGGGATGAAGGATAATCATCTAAATATTTAATGGAACTTCCTTGAATACTGGCTGAATATAAAAGCCACTAGTGGCCACACCACATTGTATTCTCATTTTTAGTTGGATGCTTGCTAATACTGTATGCTCATACTGTCCAGAGAAGATGCTGAGCCTGAGCTTCAAACTCAATTTTACAGCAAGTAATGAAAAGCTTAGTTTTTAAGTCAGCTGTTTACGGCCAAACAATTTGAATGTGCTTGGAAATGCATGCGGTGTGTTTTAAGTGCCCTGGAAAACTGCTGTACGCTCACTTTGGTGCTATCCAGTGAAAGAGGGCATGAAGTGGATGTGGACGGCAGTCAGCAGTCGTGTTCCTAGAAAGTGCCTCTAGACTTCCTCTATTTTCGATTTTCACATTTTGACAGTATAAACCAAACATCAGAGCATTAAAAAAAACAAAACAAAATGGTGCTCATGGCATCACAAATGAGTCACAGTGCTGGCAGATGGGTGCATTCAGGGTCTCCATTGGGAATGTGGGCTCGCCGACGCAGAACATTATCATCACCTGGGGTCTTCTTGGGTCCCTGTATACTCGTGTGTGTTTCCCTCGGGGCTCTTGGAATCATCCTCGCTTTTGTCCTCCTTTTATTTATATGATCTAGAAAGCAAGATATTACATAATACACCGGTTTTCAAACAAAACCCATAGTGAGGTACTTCTGGTTTTATCTGCAAAATATGAGGGATGGCAGTTTCTATAAAATAACCATAATATTTTAACACCTACAGTACAGTAATTAAAACTTATAAAACTAAACAAATGTACCAGAGAACACATGCATTATTATTATTATTTTTAGAGTTGTTAATCTTCATATTCACCATGTATATATTAATACTGTTTGCTGCTTTCGGTATCGAGTGTTTAGCTTTTTTTTTTTCTCTCTCTCACTTTTCTCAGGTTGTCACTGCTATTTTTGCACCAGCAGATGTCGTACTGTATCTATAACACGTGCATGAGCAGGAATCAAAAAACCTCTTTAAACATATATGAAACATTCTTTATATATAAAATTTTAAATGCAGTAATTAGAGGACATGATGCATGATAGAAGTGCTTGATGGTGTAAGAACGGGGGTCAAAGAGGGGCAAGTTGTTGACTGGGTGCACCAGAGTGAACAGGTCGAGTAGGCAGCGTATCAGAGCTATGGATTTTCTTAATTGGCAATATGGTCTGCATGGAGGGTGTTTAAGCGACGCAATTCCCAGTTGAAGTTTCATTTGTAGCTATTGATTCGCAAAGTGTCTTAGAGAATTCAGTCAAATGGTTTTTGAGCTTTTGGGGAATATTATACAGTAGAAGCAAATCTATATATCTTTATATAAGGATTCAAATCAAACTGGGTCTTGTGATGAAATGTTTTCTGGATGAAGGCGTAAAACCGATTCGTTTGTCGAATATCCGTGTCTGACAATCTGCGATTGATGATCGTGCCTGTGGGATTTGTTCCGGGCAGTTATCAATGGATAACTTGTTGGCAACAAGCAGAAAAGACTCATCTGTTTACGGGAACTATACACTAAACTCATTCACCAACGCCACTTGCACATTACAGGAAATCGCCTGGGAGGTATCGTCACATAAACGCTACACCAGTCCTGACCTCAATCCCAGCCATTTCCACATAATTGGGTAATTAAAGGAGTTTCCCGGGAGGCCAGCGTGTCAAACGGGAATCGGGAAGTCCGATCATGGCAACACCATACTGAGAAAACTTTCCACCTTGACGGTATCCAACGGTGAGATGAGTGCGTTAGTGTAGCGGCGGATTCTGGAGAGAAATAAACTGGTTTTTACTCTCATAACTTTTTTTTTTTTTGCACAAAATAAATAAATAAATTTAAAAATCCCGGTTTGACTTGAACGTATTATTCATGGATGAGTTTTTTTTTTCTTCTTAACAAAAGTAAATTTTTTTTAAGTACCTAATTAAAAATTAAGTCATTTCTCTAACTGTATAAATATGTTTCTTTCTTTGGCACTTTGTGAAATGAAAGATGTTTCTGAATCCACCTGCTTATATAAATGAACCATGTTTTAAGCATAATGAGTCCGATAACATGCTGTAAATTAAGACGGCTTATTAGGAGTTGGCCTACATAACTCTGTGTCTGCACGACACTTCGACGGACTGTCGCTTTATTCCGTACTGTATCTTGGAGAACACGCTGATACTTTATGTAGGTGTGGACAGCCAAATCCTAACACCTCGAGTGCTAAATGAACAATTCTGCTTCATCTGAGTCCAGCTGGTCGTATCTGAGCACAGTAGGTGTTGATTTAACGCAGAGGGGATTTTGCTGTGTGGACTGCCTCGGACTGCTTTTTGGGAGAAAAAAAACAACAAAAAAACAACAACTAACTAACTAATAAAGAATTGCTGAAAGAACGAGGCCGCGTTGCAGAAGCTCGGTGTAATTCCCAGACCAGCCAGTTTACTCTGACGAGACCTGGATCTAAATCCGTAGCATTTTGTGCGCTCTTTAGTTTTGCTGATAGCGGCTTTATGTTGCCTTTTAGGTCTGTGTAGGTGTGCGAGAGAGAACGAGGGAAAAAAAAAAAAAGAAGAGAGGGAACAGCAGGTGTGTGTGCTTCTTGATTAAATTTCTGAAGGCTGCTTTGTGTGTGTAATTACTGATGAATTATTCATGCTGCTTTGAAGCACTGATCTCTTCATTACAGGGAGTTTAGACAACATTGATTAATTTTAGAGTCGACAATCCCAAACTCACTCTGTCTCGCTCTCTCTCACAAATGTGTGTGTGTGTGTGAGTGCGGCGCTACGATGTCCACCCTCAGATCTTCTTTCAGGGCATTTGTGTTGCCATGGAAACGAGTTTAGATATCTGTACGTGTCACTCACTGGCTATCTTCCCATCAGGCCCGTTCTTTTTTTTTTTTTTTTTTTTTTCTTTCCCCTCATCACTTGACTTTACATCTTCTTCCCATTTCCCTGGCTACTGACAATTTAACGATATTACGGGTAGATCTGCGATAATAACGAGGCTGATGTTGTTTGATAGCCATGTCCGTTCATGATGCCAGCGTCTTTCTGAATGACAGTTAACGAATGAACATGGCTCTGTCTAATATCATCTAGCTGGGGGTAAATAGAATCACGGGTCAGAGCGAAAACAGAGATCCATGATTAGCTCTGTGATTGACTCCGGGTCTACCGAGACGGTCGGGGGGAAAGCGAGCTAAGCTTTGGATGCCAGTAAGTGGTCGCTACCTGTGTAGTGATTTTGTACCTCTCACCTCAATTTAGTCTAGCCAGAGGCTCATACACTCCGTTACAGCAGTAAAAAGCTTTTGGTCTTTTCTTGAGTTTGTCAGAAAACCTAGACAAGGTCATTTTTGTTCCTAGACAGTTGGTTTCTCCATGTTTGATATATATTTAATCATATGGACAGTATTTATTTAAGCTCATATGTACATGTATAGTACGTGTGTAGTGCTTATAGCTATACGATTGATCCTATTTCCCAAGTTCTCCCAATATCACTGAGACCAAAGCAAGATATGTGTGCGTCAAAATTTGAGTAGAAGATCAATAGTAATGCTGGTTACATCGCGGGTATCCTGAACCAAGACCACGATGATGCTCTTGTGGCCGAAAGAGGATAAATCCACACTCGACAATATCAGGACTTTTGGTTGTGCAGAATAACAGAACACAGTTATAAGAGTAAAAACTCCATTTATTTCTCTATATAATCCCCTGCTGCACTAATGCACTTATCCCAGGACTTCATTAGTGCTTGGATACATCAAGGTAAAAAAGTTTTCAGTATGCCAGAGCCGCGATCAGACTGCCGGCTTCATGTCTGAAATACTGGCCTCCCAGGAACTCCTTTACCGCCCAAACATGTGGAGATGGCTTGGAACGTGTGCCTGGACAAAGGATGTGGCAATAATTCCCAGCCAGACAAATGCATCTCTTCCTCAAGTTGGCGACAAGTTTTTCAATGATTTTTGATGAATGTTTGACTGACATAGGCTCTGAGCCACCTTGGCCTGGGATCGTCATCCTTTAATAAAATGTCAAGCTAAGAGTCTCTTCACCGTACTGTGCAGGAAGTCTTCTGTAAATGGCGATGGCTTTTACATTGCAGGGATTCTTTCCATTGCAGGGCACAAGCACACACCCTCACACATCCAGTCAGACCCTACAGGCAATTTGGGATCACAGAGTATATCACGTGTCTTTTGGAGAATGGGACGAAACCTAAGTAACTAGTGGACACCCAACAAACACAGAGAGGACACGCAAGTTCCACACACACAGACCGAAGGCGAGAGTCAATCCCCCCAGCCCTGGAGGTGCAATGCGACAGTGCTGTCCACTAAGCCTTGAGCCACTAGAATATATAGTACTGTGCAAAAGTTTTAGGCAGATCTGAAAAAATGTCAAAAAGGAAGAATGCTTTCAAACATAAAAGTATTAATAGATTTTGAATCAAAATGCAAGGTAAATCCGAATCAATTCAGTATTTGGTGCGAGAACAATTTGCCTGCAAAACCAGAATTGCCATCAAGTCATCTACAGCAGGTACGCTTACGTGCAGCTTTTTGAAGGGAGTCGGCAGGTGGGTTGGTCCAAACATCTTGGAGGACTAAACACAGATCTTCTGTGAATGTAGGATGCTTGAAATTCTTTTGACTCTTCATGTAATCCCAGGCAGACTCAATGTTGTTGAGATCACGGCCCTGTTGGAGCTTCCAGGACTCCTTGTTCTTCTTTATTTTTGAGGTCACTTGAGATAAGACACCTCCCTGATGGTATTGCATGATGGATAAGTATCTGTCTGTATTTCTCACCATTAATCCTGACTAAATTTCCAACTCTATTTGCAGAAATGCAAGTGAAACTTGCAAGGAACCTCCAGCATGCTTCTCCAGTCCTTCGCCAAACAACCTGCCATTTGCTACAGCCAAATAGTTAAAAATTTTGGCTCATCAATCCAGCGCACCTGCTGACATTTTTCTGCACCCCAGTTCCTCTTCTCATGCATAGTTGAGTCACTTATCCTTAGTTCTATGTCAGAGGCATGCCTTTATTCGGGCCACAATTCTTCCATGACGACCATTTCTGGCCAGGCGTCTCTGGGTGTCCCTGGGTGACACTGGTTTCAGCCAGTTCGTTGCTGACATCTTTCAAAGTCAGAGAAGTAAGCATGATGTGTCTATCATCTGCTGCCTTAGGTTTCCTTGGCTAACCACTGCGTCTACGGTCCTCAGCACTGCCTGACTATTTATGCTCATTCATTATAACTTGAACAGCACATCTTGAAACCCAAGTCTGCTTTGAAATCGTTGCCAGGAAAAGACTTTGCTTATGGAGTATAACTACCTTGTCTCTTGTTGCTATGCTTAGTCTTTCCATGGTGTGAGATGTAAGGATGGATTCTGGTTTGAAGCCAAAGGCGGCACGAGGGCATAGTTGGTTAGCACTAAGGTTCGATTCCCGCCTCGGGTCTGTGTGCATGGAGTTTGCATGTTCTCCCCGTGCTTGGTGGGTTTCCTCTGTGTACACAGGTTTCGTCCCACAGTCCAAAGACATGCAGATTAGGCTAATTGGCGTTCTCATGGTGTGTGTGTGGGCTCTGTGATGGTTTGGCCTTTGCATCCGGGTTGTGCCTCACTTGTGCCCAAAGTTTCCTGGGTTAGGCTCCAGGCCCCCTGCGACCCTTTATACAGGATAATGCGGTATAGATGATAAATGAGTGAGCGTGCTGAGGGTATTCACACAAAATATTGATCTGATTTAGATTTCAATTTTGTTTGCTTCCTTTGCATTTTGTAAATTAATAAAAAAAAAAAAGATTGTATATTTTTGAAAGCATTCTTACTTTACTGCCTAAAACTTTGGCACAGTACTGGATATTAACAAAAATATGTCTGTCAATACTATATTTAGCCATTGTTTTGCAATAGTAAAGTAAATTATCGCCAGACTTAATGTTGGTCAAAACACAAACGTTATTTAGCAAAAATACAGCCACTGCAGCATCAGAAGTTTTCTCAGACCTACAGACATATTTTTATATGTCTTATGTAATATCTGAAATATGTTTCCTGTATCTAGTAGCTGCAGCTGGTACTTTCTGCAGAGGTGATTGATTATTTATTTATTTATTTATTTATTTATTTATCTTTTTGCTAGGCTGTATCCAAGCTAGGTTGTGTAAATCTTAACAAATGTAATCTAATATACAAATTTCAAAAGCCATCTATATTGCCCCTATTTTATGTTTTAACTGCAGTCAGAAATGATCACATAGAAATAATGGTCTTATCTAAATAAGCAACATGATACACTTAAACCCGTTCTCACAGTCCATGTAGGCAGCACTGTCAGAAAAAAGCCTGAAGATGCTGCATATACCAATACAAAAAGTAAATTTGAGTTGCTTTTGTTAAATTAATAAAAAAAACATTACCTGATGAATAGATTGTTGAAATCAGACGACTTCTGTCACAAAAGATCTTTAAGAGACAGCAGCATTTCCTATGTTTCTATTAGCGCAATTCAGTTCGGAGTTTGCACTAATCTGTAAACAGTTAAACGCTATCTAAATACATTTTGTCACCAGTTTCTGCTTGTAGTCAGTATCCGCTGCTCCCCTAATCAACGTGCAACTAATTAAAAGCTTTTTCTTAATTGAAGTGGGTGTGGTAAAGCAGGGGAAAACACTCAAATATGTTGCAACGTTGTCCTCCAGGGGGCGGTAGTGGCTCAGTCGTTTGAGAATTTGGAATGCTGATCAGCAGGTCAAGGGTTAGAGCCCTGCCACTGTTGGGTTGCCGCTGTTGGGCACTTGGGCAAGGCCCTTAAACCTATTGCCATACAAGCCATAGACCCCAAGGGGAGGCGGGATCCACCAATGAAAAAGGCTGATGTGCGAGAATGGTGCGAAGTGAACAGTGAAAGGCCAGATCGAGATCAATATGCCTGGACCAATATATATATATATATATATATACACAGTATATATATATACACAGTATATATATGCAAAAGTTTGGGCAGCCCTTGATAAATAACAGATTTTGGTGATTCTCTCTTGGAAATGGAAAAAATGCACAATATTTTCAGCAAACATTGGTGCATAACGTTTTATGTCATGAATTGTAAAAAAAAAAAAAAAAAAAAACATTATTGTGGCACTGTGCAAAAGTTTGGGCACCCTAAGAGTTCCAGAGTCTCAAATTCCTTTTACAAGGTTTCAGACATTAATCAGCTCGTTAGATCAATATATTTATTGATTGATTGAAAAAGATATATAAAATCAAATGAGGGTAGTCCACGGCATGAATCCAATGTCATGTAATATACTTGTTGAATGCAATTTTTATATTCTAGTGTATATAAACGGTACTCTACAAGTACAAATACTCATCATTTTCAGTAAAAATAAAAAATAAAAAATTTAACCCCTTAACACCTTTCAGCAGGTGGAATTCTATATGAATAACATAATTTTGTTTATGCGACAAATACCATCTTGATCCGTTCCAGCCATAACATTAAATCCACATGCCTGAATATTGTGTAAGTCCCTCTTGTGCCACCAAAAGCTGGTGGTTTTAATTTTATGGCTGTTCAGTAGTAGCATGTACAGTATGTGCTGAGTAATCAGCAGCACCAAAGTTGGAAAGGGGATTGAGTCTCTCAGGGTAAGCATCTTATGTAACCATCTCTCTCTCTCTCTCTCTCTCTCTCTCTCTCACACACACACACACACACACACACACATGCACACACATCGACAGTCACCAAGAAACAAATACCACAAATATCTTTCTTATTTATATCTGTTTAATTTCAGACCTCATTTTGCATCCAGTGTATTTTAGATGGCTCCTAAAATACAAAGATACATATATTAATTTGAAACTCTGAAGGAAGACATCTATGACTGTAATAAAAAAAAAAAGAAAGAAAGAAAACAAAACAAAATGAGATGAACTACTGGAACAAACATTCCAGTTCATGCATTATACAGTGTGAATCATGTGACCTTTGGATAAATTTTTGAGCTTTCAATGTTTGTTCCAAATAATAAGGTTTGTTTTTTTAACCTTATGTTTTACAAAATCTGAAATACTTAAGACTTCCTTTTGTAATAAACTTTTTTTTTACATGTTGCATATATATATATATATATATATATATATATATATATATATATATATATATATATATATATATATAATTAGTATGTCAAAATGTTCAGAGATTGCAAACTCGTAAGTGACAGAAGAGTATAGAAAAAGGAAGTGACCGGTTGGATTTGGCACGAGCACATGTGAGTCTAAATGAGACTTTGTATAAGAAGGATAGTTTATAAGACTTAGTGATTAAACTTCATACTATTTTCATTAAGTTACTCCTCCTCCTCCTCTTCCTGATAACATAAATGTCTATTTTTATCTATTACATGCATATCATAATGAATATGCAAAGATGTATAATCCGTTATACCAATCCTACATCCCATTTAATAAACCTTTGCTTAATTGTTCCGGAGGTACAGGCTTTGTGGCTGAGTGATTGTCTCTGTAGCAGCGTTCGCAGTGTGGCTGCTTCTTTCATGGGCTTTACATTTGGTAATGCGTGTGTCTGATTATGTTATTTAAAGATCATTTCACAGATGGTTGAGCAACACCGTTGGGAAATGTCATGTGGAAACGTGTGGGTAAGAGACACTGATAAACTGAGTGGCAAGTTCTCTGTACCGATCCTCATAGCCTTCTAATAACCATATGCAGCCGTCGTCTGTTCTCGTTTTGATGAGCAGGACGTTTGCTGAGTAGAGTCAATGAAATTAGAAGAGAGACATGACATAGTGTTGAGACATAAGGGACGAAAATAAAAGAAGTTGCAGAAGTGGGCAGGCTAATATCAAACTTTTTTTCTAAGATGAAGAAAATTGATCGACATGAGGGCGTGTTGGATTAACCGCATTCAGTCCTTTATTTATTACTTACTCACTCACTCATCATCTATACCGCTTAATCCTGTATTCAGGGTCACGGGGGGCCTGGAGCCTATCCCAGGAGACTTAGGGCACATGGCAGGGTACATCCTGGACAGGGTGCCAATCCATCGCAGGGGACAGACACACACACACACACACACACACACACACACTACAGGCAATTTGGGAACGCCAATTAACCTAACCTACATATCTTTGGACTGTGGGAGGAAACCGGAGTACGCGGTGGAAACCCATCAAGCACGGGGAGAACATGCAAACTCCATGCACACAGAGACGGGAATCAAACCTGGCCGGGGATCGAAGGCGACAAGGTGCAAGGCGACAGTGCTAACCACTACACCACCGTGCCGCCCCCTTTATTTATTAATTTATTATAAATCTTAGTTGGCGCACTATGGTTTACGTACAGGACTTTCTTCCTCTATGCTGTTTCAAAGGAACCAAAAACAAGAAATATCAGAAATAATTGCATGGGCAGGATTCCTTTGGGAATGGGCAAGAGTGGGAATTTAAAATAAAGATCCCACTTACAACTTGCTCACTTACTCATCATCTTTACCGCTTTATCCCGTATACAGGGTCGGGGTTGTGTGGGAGCTGAAGCCTACTCCAGGAGACTTGGGGCACGAGGTGCCAATCCATGGCAGGGCACACACATACACATAATCTCACATGCTCATTCACACACCAAGGGCGATTCTTTCTAAACACCACGTAACATGTTACTCTGCATGTCGTTGGACTGTAGGAGGAACCTGGAGTTCCGAGAGGAAACCCAACAGGTTTTTGGGAGAACCTGCAAACTCACACATGCACACACACACACACACACACACACCCAAGGCCTGAGACGTGACTCGAACTCTTGAGGTGCGAGGTCACAATGTGGACAACAATTTGCAAAGAAAAAAACTAAAATAAAAATGTAGTCTTTGATTTGATTGTGAAGAAGATATATTTGCTTTCCGACGGCTTATGGGTTACTGGTTTGATCCGGAGCTCAGGTTACTGTATGCAGTATGTGCAATTTCTTTCTATGGCTGTTCGAGTTTCTAGGAAGTTCTTGAGTTTCCTCTCACCCCCATAAAAAAAATAAAAAAAAAAAATATATCAGCAGGTGGATAAAGTATGATGTCATATCTAGGATCTATTCCTGCCCGGTGCTTCTTGTTCTTGGACTAGACTCTACAACCCTGACCAGGATCAAATCCTTACTGAAGATGAAGGAATGAATAACAATATATTGGTCTCCTTGCCTTTGTCTAAGGTATTATGTGAAATGACCGAGTTCCCAAAGCTGTGAGAAGCTTTCCTGATCTTTCGCTCTACAGGTTCATACGGACGAACACGAGGAAGGTCTGTTGGTTCTCTGCCTTCGCTCTTCTCTATCTCGCTCTCTTCCAGGGAACCAGGCTGGTTGTAATCTGTCACTGCGAGTCGTTTCATTTATTAAAATTATCTTACATAATGCCTTCTTTATTTAATCAGGCACACTCGTTTTCTCCCACAGAGAGACATGACGGATGGGGTGAGTGGGTGAACTCTCTGCTCATTTAATCCTCCTTTGTTTTCCACGTCGCTCTGTACCGCCCGCCCCTCCCCAACCTTTGTCTAATTTGTAAAAGCGAGTGAGGTATCTGGTAGATCATCATCAGCGCGCTCAGCAATAATAGCTGCGGTAGTCAGGAGCGCGTGTGACCGTTGTGTGTAAGCTGGGACTGCGTACTGTACACAAAGTCAATAATCACGTGATTCACATGTGAAAATGATCCGTGTGTGGAAGTTACACACGTCACATATTATGTCACACATTCTCAATGTTTCTTTTTTTGTTTTTTTTCACTTAAAAGTATGAAATGTGTGAGAAAATATGTATGAATCAGAATAATCAGATTGTCCTTGTTTTTAACAAGTAGTGCATTTGTTTTTATTCTTCACGTGAGATTTTTTTCAACAAAAAAATGATATTCATATGATGGACATTTTTTATGGGAGTGTTTTAACAAAAAATTTTTAAATGTTTGTTTTACCCAGAAATTATTTGTTTCCATCATTTAAATGATTGACATTTGCTTTTTTAAAATGAATGACGTGTGATTTTTTATCATTTATTCAATTTCACAAAAGAAATTAATAGTATTTTTTTCTACCAACCAACCATCTACATCTATTTTTTATGATTTGTGTGACACATCACATGGGATCTTTACATGATTTGTTTGTTTTACGTGATTTCAAATAATTCACATGTGATTTTTTATATGATTTGTTTACATGAATCTAAATAATCCACATGATTTTTTTTGCATGATTTGTTTGTTTTACGTGATTTCAAATAATTCACATGTGATTTTTACAGAAATGGGTCACGTGATTTTTTATATGATTTGTTTACAGGAATCTAAATAATCCATGTGATTTTTTTTTTGCATGATTTGTTTGTTTTACCTGATTTAAAATAATTCACATGTGATTTTTACAGAAATTAGTCACTTGTTGTTTTTACATGATTTTTTAGTTTTACATTTGAAATAATTCACAGGATTTTTTACGGAAAAGAGTCACATGTGATTTTTACATGATTCATTTCTTTTACATGATTTTATGTGATTTTTACAGAAATTAGTCACATGTATTTTTTTATTTGTTATCCTGTAATTTTATATATCTAAAAATGATAAATGTGATTATTTTCATGTGATTTAAAAAAGGCTTGTGTAATTAAAAAAATAATGATAATCTCATGATTATTTAAAAATGATTTTTACATGTGAATCACGTCAGCTTTCCAATGATCCAACCAAGATTTTCTACACCTTATTAATAATTAGAATATTTGCATGTGTGTTACTTACATAATCACAGGTGGATGTAAAAAAAAAAGAAGTGATTTTTCCTTAAAGGAACCATCAGTTACGGTTATCTGAATACTTAAGAACATATTTTGTGCATTTCAGATATTTCACAGTCCTCAAGTCTGACTGTTTAAGCACATTATTTTAGCCAAAATATACAGTAGGGCTTCATCATCATCATCATCATCATCATCATCATCATGCCACGCAGAAGAAAAGTACCACTTTATATTGCACTGTGCCCTTTTACATTAATCAGCCTTTAAACAATGAGACCCGCTCATTATACAGTATATAAGGCGTGCTGAATATCAGTCATGATATGCACTAATCGAGATATTTATAACCGAGATTGATTTGGTTTATATTTCAGGAGCTTGTTTTTAGTTCCTCCGATGCTTTTTTTTTTTTTTTTTTTTCAAATGTAATCAGATAATGTTACTCTTAGTTATTGTGCAAGCAGCCTTCAATAGACCTTGAAGCTCAACGCAAGACACATCCGATATAGTGCTCACAATAGACATATTACAGAACTCCTGCTCGATCATTTGCATTTTAACATGATTCAGGTCACAATGACACAATCCTACTAAGACGCAACCAACTTCCATCACCATGTTCATCTCTGAGCTTTGTGTTCTGTGCAAGAACGCATCCTGAGCGTGAATGAGAGTGTGTTCCGAGTCGGATATGTTATCTGTGCGTGTGGAGGGTAAATCGTCGATGTGTTTCTAGAAAAAGTTATGATTTTTAAAACGCACACACACAGATTAATCTACGCACTTCTCGAGATATAAGACACTAAGATTTTTTTTTTTTTTTTTTTTAACTATCTGCTAGCCTGGGTGCCATCTTGTTTTTCTTTAAACTGAATTTAGTCATTTAAAATCACTGAGGGTTTAAGATCACTAAAATGGTGGTGAGCGATTCAAGTGCTACAACGTTTTCAAATGATTATTACTGATCTAATGAGTTAACCTTATTGCTTTGGGTTCTACTAAACAAAATAAATTGCAAATCAAGCTATTAATAGATTCATTATTGTTCTGATGAGTGTATTGTAAGTTTATATTTCTTAGGAGGCATTCTTCCTAAACAAAAGTACCTAGAGGACGTCTGAGCAAATTTGGCACCCAGGATAGCTCGGTATTGCATTAGGATATCACTTAAAGCTATCACTGCAAACTACAGCATGAAACAAGGAATCCTATTTCAAGTTTTCCTACAGGAAGGCCATCCAGGAACAGTCATGAACATGACGTCGCCTGCCCTTGACTACACCGCGGCACTAAGTCAGCAGGGTCAGCGGTTCATATTGGCACTTGCTTTGAATCTGTCAGTTCAAGCCAACACTAAAGGGACAGACTGGATCTATGTTAAAATAAAATTCTCTAGAGGTGAAAGTCAAGGGATCATATCTCGGACTCTTTATGGTGCAATCTCTGGTCAGAGTTCAGGCTGGCTGATAGAGTCTCCATCTCAGTCCCCAAAATTCCCAGAACATCTTCCTCCTCCTCCTCCTCCTCCTCTTCCCTGCTGAACGCCAGCTCGTTCTCGTAACAAAAATTAGCACTGGAGTGCAATGACTTGCTCTCCTCAATGTCTTTGGCGCTGCAGCGTGGCGTAGATGGCACCTCATAAGTCTTGTGGAAGTGCGTAAAGTCCACCTTGTAGTGGTTCTTCTCCTCGAACACGACAGGCTCGAAGCGATGACCCCATAAGATTTCATTAGACAGGTAAGAGCTGCGCACCTGCGCGGTCATCGCCGTGGCCTCGACCATGCCCTCGAGGATCACCACGATCTCAAAGTCTTCATTGAGCAGGTCCTGTTGGCTGATTCCGAAAAGAGGGCTCTCCTCGTTTATCTCATGAATGATGGTCAGAGGAGAAACAAGGAAGATGCGGTCGATGCCCTTGTCGTAGCCAACGTTGAGGTCGATCTGGTCAAGTGGGATGTACTCGCCCTCTTCCGTCATTCTCGGCTTAATCAGCTGTGCCCGGACATGCGCCTCGACTATGTGACTCTTGCGCAAGTTTCCCACGCGCCACATCAAGCACAGCTTCCCGTCACGCATAGCTATGACGGCGTTCTGTGAAAACAGCAATGTCTGCGCACGCTTTTTGGGCCGGGCCATTTTGGCCATGATGGCGCCGATCATGAAAGCGTCCACAATGCAACCCAAAATGGACTGCACAACAACCATAAGTACAGCCAGCGGGCACTCTTCAGTCACACAGCGGAAACCGTAACCAATCGTGGTCTGGGTCTCGACTGAAAACAGAAAGGCTGCAACAAAACTGTTGACCTGCATGATGCAGGGCGTGAATTCTTCGTTGGAGGTTCTGTCAAAGTCACCATGCACCAGGGCAATGAGCCAGAAGAGGAAACCGAACAGCAGCCAGGACAAAATGAAAGCAAGAGAGAAGAGAAAAAACATCCAGCGCCAACGGATGTCCACGCAGGTTGTGAAGATGTCAGCCAAGTAGCGCTGTGATTGCTCTTCCATGTGTGAAAAGCTGACGTTACACTGTCCGGTCTTGTTAACAAAGCGGTTGCGTGGCTTCCGCCGAGTCTGGATCTTACCATTTCCAAAGCCATTGCCAAGGGAAGGCATGATGCCGTGGTGATGGATGTCCTCCTCGGACGATGTCACGACGTTGTAGCGAGGGGTCTTTCCCACACTCATGCCACTTGGCCCTGTTAGGACAACCAGTGGTTGGGATGCCAGGGCTCTTTCTTTTCACCAATCACTGCACGGGACACAAGGACCTAAGAGAAAGGAACAGGTAGAGTGAGTCATTTGAGCACCTTGATTATAATAGTGCACTTTTTAGATCATCTGAAATGTGTGATTACTTTTTAAAAACGTACTTAATTAGAATTGTCGCAATTATAGCATCTAATGCAAAGTAATTAGAATACAAAAGGCCAGATTTACTGTAAGCATAGTCTAAAAACCAACATTACATTGTGTTTAAAACAAAGTTTTAATGCCTTTAAAAATATATATCTTTTTTTATGTCAAAATATCTTTTCCAAGGCATTAAAACTTTGTTTTAAACACAATGTAATGTTGTTTTTGTCTTAGTTTCTTATTTCGGGCAAAACCATGCTACATATGTTAGACCTCAAGGTATCGCAATAGTGGACCATCCAATCCACACACAACTTGGCACAGGTTTTATGCCGAATGTTCTTCCTGACACAAACCTCCCATTTTATCTGGGCTTGGGATCAGCTTTGGATAGAAGGCAAGAAACTGATCACTAAGCTACCAATGCCCCCTCAAAACCATACATTTCTTACACAGCTACTGTATAATTGATATTTAGCAACAGTTTTTTTTTAAACTTTTGATCTCAGTAGAGCTGTGGGTATAGAGAAATGCTTATATGCTGAAGAAAATGCCCTTGCAATGTCATAGACTATAATGGCAGAATATAAACTAAAAACTAAAATAGGTTCATTGACTTTATATATAATCAGCCATACCATTACCACTGATTATCAATTACATACCATTAAATTAGTGACAAGATCATGGGCACCCAAGGCTCAACCACGACAGGTCAGCCTGTTTGATCTGATTCTACAGAAAAGTCGATGCAGAACAAGTTGTAGAAAAAAAAAAAAGGTCTATGCTGGCCTTGACAGAAAGGCACCAGAACACAGAGTGCACTGAAGCCTGCTGTGCACCGGGCACTGCAGTCAAACAGCCCTGGGCTGCCAACCTGAACTTTAATCTCCCCAAACACAGAGCAGATTGAGCACTCATGGGATGCACCGGACAAACAGGTCGGATTCACAGAAGTCCCACCTCACAATAAAGGATCTGCTGCCAACGTGCTGGAGACAGACACCTCCAGAACATCTCCAGATTCATGGATTCTTGCCCTGACGGGCCAGAGCTATCACGGTTATTTACACAATACTATGTGTATATATACTATAAAGTATTGTGTGACCACTGTATAGTCATCTATACATTTTAAAGTGTGATTTCCATAAAAAAGAAACACATTAAACATATTCCAATTCGACAAACTCAATTCCTCTTAAAGGCTTATGCACACACTAGTACCTACATTATGAATACTAGTATATACAAACACATTCACACACACACACACACACACCTCATATACAAAAAAAAATGGAAGTGACGAAAGCAGTGTTAATAATGTGTTACTCTGTGATTGTGTGTGCAGCCCGAGTGTTTCCCTGCGCTGCTATAAATGAACGTATCTGCGCTGCAGCAGATGTAACAAATTAAAATTAGACAAACTTCACACTTTTCCTGCGAAACTCAAAATCCACACTTTACTTCAGCGCAACGGCACATGCAATGGTCAGCTTCTGTGGGAGAGAGGATAAAAAAACTACACCTCCTGATCTTCATCATCATCATCATCATCATCATTATTATTATTATTATTATTATTATTATTATTTCGTGTCATAAGTGTCATATTTTGGCTCTTCTTGGTGCTGTGTCATTTCTCTGAGAATCCTGATTTAGAAGCTGCCCATGGGGTCCGGATTTAGGCATCCAGTCCTTGCCTGATCCAACTGATCTGCCTTTCTAATAATAGACGCCTATCTCACAGAGACTAGAGACATACACACACACACACACACACACACACACACACACACACACACACACACACACACACACACACATCCACTTCCAAGGGTCTGGGTGACACGCTGTACTCATGCCACAGACTTCAGCACACACGCTTAAGGTGCTGCTATATCAGTGAGTGTGAATATCTGAGGAGCCTTAGATCGGATGAAAGAGATAATGAGAAAAACACACCGTATCATTTAGATCTCGCACACACACTCACACAGACACACACACACGCGCGCGCGTTATGAATACGCAATCCTTCATCCTTACAGTGCACAGGAATAAAAGAATCAGATGAAGAAATGGAGGGATATAGAGGTTACCATGGAAACCGGTCTGGTAGAGGTTGCGTGTGCGTGTGAGTGTTTGAGGGGTGACTGCCGGCTTCATGCAGTGGTATTTTAGTCATCCTCCAGGTGGCCAATCACTCAAAGAGAGAGTGGGAGAGAGAGAGAGAGAGAGAGTGAGAGTGAGACAGGGATTTGATGTGATACAGGTCAACAACAAGGAGAAGTAAGAGGCAGAGTTGAGTTTTTGGTGCCGGAGGGAGAAACACCTGTTACTGCAGTGGAGCTGGCACGGTTACTGCTTCCTGCGGAGATGCCAGGTAGTGTGGCTGAGTGCTCCATGTGGCCTGCATCTCGGCAGTCCAGCATTCAGCAGTCCTCTTCAAACACGCTGTACTGTACTACACCTGCTGCTTCACAGAGTATGAGCAAGACGCCAGGGTTTTTCTAACCTAATCTCGGTCTGTGTAATATTACGCGTAATTAGCACTGACAAGAACGGCAAGATGTTTCTTTGTACTGAGAAACGGGTAAAAAAAAAAAACAGTCACATCTAATAAAAGTCTACAGATAGCTGTTGATATGTCAAAAGAAACCAAATTACGCTCTTGGATGATTGGATCTGTTTCATCCAACATTAGAAAAAGTCACATAAACGTAACATGCGTGTAATTATGATTCACATGTGTAGCTTTAAAAAACTTAATTGATGTTTGTCTTTTCTCCCTAATTTAGTCATGTCCAATTCCTCCCCGTCACTAGGGGGCTCCCACATTAAGGCTACTACTACCACTCAGCAGGGAGGGCCGAAGACTATCACGTGTTTCCTTCGAACCATGTGACGCCAGCCGACCGCATCTTTTCGAACTGCTCGCTTGCGCACCGTTGAGGGCGGCGTAACACACTCGGAGGACAGCGCTATCCGCTCCCTCCGTTGCGCGAGTTCACAGACGCCCCTGACTGGCTGTAGAGCCGTGATTAATGTGGGAGCACTAAGTACCTCTCATCCCTCCCCTCTGAGAGAGCTCGGCCAATCAATACTCTCTAGACCTCCGGCTGCGAGAGGTAACAGCACCACCCGGGATTCGAACTAGCGATCTCCGGATGATAGGGCGAGCGCTTTTACCACTGCGCCACTCGGAGGCCCAATTGATGTTTGTCTATGGATTTTTATTTCATTCATGAAATTTTTGTGATCACATGTGAAATAGCTGATGATGTAATTCTTTGTATTTCGTCTAATGTTTTCTAAAATCTGAACTTGGTATGTTTGCACCCTGGCACAGTGGTTAGCGCTGGGGCCTTGCAACTCCAGCGTAATGCAATGCTAGCTGCAGTGATAGTGGCAATGCTAGCTAGAACTAGCATCAATTCTAGCACTAGCAGCAAAAATTACTTAGCTGAAAAGAAATGCTAGCAGCAAGCAAAACAACAACAATGTCAAACTTCAACATAGCTTCGCAAGCAGCTCTCCTGGCTTCATCATTACTAAAAAAAACATTTAAGCTGCCCATTACATGTTGAGTCACGTTTTTTTTTTTAACATGTCGGTGACAAACTTTTATTTGATCATCATAACCCCCTCCCCCCTTAACGTAAGCTGCTCTTTTCTGAGCTCTGGCGCAGAAAAGTCTTGGTGCCGCCATGTTTTTTTCTGTCTGAGGGTCTGTGCTTCGGCTGCCTGAAAACAAAGAATTGGTTCGAAGTTGGGCAGCGGCTCCGAACTAGCTCTGGAATGCCACTGATTGAAAAGGGGAATATGTGTGGAAGTGTGAGTTTGCATGTTCTCCCATGCAGATTAGGCTAATTAGTCCTTCCAAATTGCCCTTAGTGTGCTTTGTTTAACCTGCAATGCGTTGGCACCCTGTCCAGGGTGTCCCATGGGATAGACTATTGTACGGGATAAGTGGTATAGAAAATGAATAAGAAATTGAGTGAGTGAACTTAGGTTCCTGGATGTGGCTCCCATGCTTCTGGACATGGCAAGGTGCTGCTTCAGCCACCCTAATCCGGGGGCCTACAGAGAAAATTGTTCATTTCATGCAATTGAAAGGGGGTAGAAAGCGCTTTCGTCTGTGTGTGAGCAGCAGTTCAAAAAGATGCCAAGGAAACATGTGTAAGTCTTGCCAAGGGGGGAAAAAATCAGGGAAGATTCCAATATACAGTTTACTGCCGTGTTCAAAAGTTAGTACACCCTGTTTTAATTGGTTTGGTGTAAAAATATAATAAAAATCATCAGATTGTAATGGGTCCTAATGTTAGGCAAATGCAACCTCAGATGAACAACAACATATAGCTTTTTTCGCTGTGCCATTATTTATTTGAACAAAAAGGATGCTGTGCTATATATAAATGTCAATAAATAAATTTTGGAAAAAAAGAAAAAAAAAAGTTTTTTCCTGCAATTTAAGAAAGAAAAAAAAAACTCAAGAAATTATAGTAAAACATTTCTCACTGAGTCTGGCTTCGTGGTTAGATTGCAGGGTCAGGGTGAAACTGAGCAACTTTTTACTCATCCCTATAGATCTATTCTCCTAAAAGGATGTCGTACAGGTTTAGAACTCGGTTCACCTTAATAGTATCTTAAACTGATGAATTTATGGAATCAACCCACAAAAATAGATTTGAATAAATATAAATGTATAGTTACCCTTAAATTCTTAAAATCGAATAAAATGCGAATACGCCTTTGAATGAACGGTGACATAAAATATGTTGCCGTTGCATAGATATAAGTCAATATTTCATTCATTTATTTGCCTGTATATTTGATATGACTCGTTTGAGGAACGGCGCATTCCGTGCCCTGTTTAGTGCCATAGAGTTATTAGTTGCACTTAATGGTCTAAAATTGGACATAAATTGGACACAAGCACTAATGCGCTAATAAAAGGCTCACTGGAGCAGAGGAAGATTATAAGACCAGGATAGGGTTCACAGTTTTTACATTAAATTGTGCTGTTAAAAAAAAAAAAAATCCCTTCAAGAGGTTGTTTTATAGCGATCAAGCCGAAAGTGTGTCTATAATGTATAGAATGATTTATTTTGTAAGATGCAGTATGCTGCAAAGCTTTGATGAGATCTCGGTGAGCTTGTTTCTCATAGTGAGTCTGAGAAAATGAAGAATTGGTCTTTTTTTTCTTTCTTTAAAACACCTGCTGTGTTAAACCCAAGTGAACAAGGACGCATCCTAAATAAGCTGCGGGACTGTTTGAGCTGGCGGATTTTACCTTATTGTAACCCTTAACCGCCTTAGAATGCACCAAATCACATAAATCACGCGCCATAGCTTGGCCGCGTAATTTCATTTCAGGCTGATGTCATCATTAACGCTGTCCGGCCCAAACAAAGTCTACAGTCAGGAACCACCACACAGAGCTTTTTTTTTTTTTTTTTTGCTTGTTTTTTTGTTTTTATGCTTTCCTCAGTACAGGTACTGAGTTCATTGTTGTCCCTGCTAATTGCCCGTACACTGCAGATGCGCTAGCTAGTAATGAGTTTGATGCTTTATACACCCTTACGAGCTTGTTAACACCCTCACAGTGGGGTGATTACAGAAACAAATAGTGCTTGTGCTTCCTTTTCAAGCACCTGTAAGTACTTTAATCCCATCACGTGGACCCGTCAGACATGGAAAGATAACAACAAGTTTGTGTGTGTGTGTGTGTGGGGGGATATAATTTTAATTAAAGTTATTGGAAAGCCTGGACTTCCCAGCATTCTAACCAGGCTCCTGGAAACGAAGCATTTGAGCTCAAGTGCAGATTTGATCAGCGGCGCAAAGGATGCAGGTTTAAATCGAGCTCTGAGCCTCGGCACTCATATCCGAGCGCAGCTAGAAAATTCCATTATATGTAATTCCGAGTGGCCGCCTGATTGGTGAGAATCAGTACAAATGGAATTGTCTGAAGTCGGCGCAATTTTTAGACGCTGACGTAAAGAGAAGGAAATCAAAAAATAATAATAACCGCCTCCTGCTGAGACGCCCGATCAGCCCGGAGATCTCAGTTTGTCAATTGGTCTGATGAAATGCACTGAACGGATGCGACAGCTGTCGTTTTAATATTCACTTGTTGTGGACCCCTGCTGCCCCCCTAGCGTCTAGGACATGGGACAAGATGGATGGGGGGGGGGGGGGGTGTAAATCGGGACGGGTAACTGAAAGAAATGACTCTGCTGTGGGTCATTTGGGAGCAAGCATCAGTTCGAACACTTGTCCCAATTAATCTGGTTTGATAAACTTCATGAGGGACGACTAATATCATTTTCACCACATGTGTTCTGTATCACTGATCGCTGGCTGCATACGGAGACTTACAGTACAATGATACTTGAAAAATATGATCTGATTCTGGATTAAGAGGCTTTTGGACTGTTTTACTGTACATATCTCAACTCCATAAATTTTAATACTGATCTTTTTTTTTTTTTTTTTAATTATTGTTGTTTGAGACACTTAGACTGTCTGTTTTATTAGAAATAAAATAAACATGACTAGCTTCAACATACAGGAAGACGAGAACGCAGCAGGCGCCAGCTGCTGAACGAGACGCCCCGGGAGATTTCTCATACACGCAGCGTGACAAGCTTTACGTGATCTTACTCTTGAACACTGAACCTCCTCCTCAGTTACTTATCTCAAAAAAAAAAAAAATAATAAAATAAAAAACCCATATCACTATGAATTATTTAGTAAAGCTTCAGAAAAGCTAATAGGACACATGTGCAGTTATGAGAGTGAAGACACTCTGGGACTGTTGACAGGTTAATGAGCACACACACACACACACACACACACACACACACACACACACACACACACACACACACACACACACACAAAGATACAGAATACATGCATTCATCATACACACTGATCACACAAACACCACATACACAGTCCATGGCTACAGGTTGCCCAAATTCTTGTTGCTCAAGAAGCAAATGCTAGCGCACTATTAATAATAATGCTAATAAAAATAATAACAATAACAATAATGCTTACCTTGTTGTTGTTTAGTGTATATGTGTCCAGATTATAAACCAGGGATTATAAAAGAGATCTTTTCTCTTTTTTCTTTCCCGCTCTCTAGTAATGTCAAAGCATGATTCAACACCCCGGTTCCTTAAGGGTTCCTCTGTGAGTAGAACCACTTCTCCAAACTCAAAAGGCTCGTGTTGTAGTCCTGCAAGGTCCTCATCGTCAACGGTACCTGCACCACAGACACACACACACACACACACACACACACACACACTCACATACGCCGTGTGTCCCAGTACACCGACCTGCCGGCAGCAGCGAGTCTTCACTTTAAAAAGCTCTGGAAATGTTCCTTTAATGTTCCTTTGATGTTGTGTTCATCTAATTTCCCACTAAAGCACTGTGAAGCTGTGATGAGGCTCCTTGTGTTCTCCAGGGTTTCAGTGCAACCAGTGATCCCCCCCCTCCCATCTGCTATCTGATCTGTGTTTTTTCCTCTCTCTCTCTCTCTCTCTCTCTCTCTCTCTCTCTCTCTCTCTCTCTCTCGCACACACACACACACACTCTCTCATTGAAGTTGGCATTTGCAGGGACCAGTCATATATAGGAGATGTTACCTCATAGAAATGCACAAGTTCTTGGATCAGCCTGCACAGATAAACACGCACACACATTGCATTAAACTCTATTTTAGAGCTCTGTGTAGTATTAAGTAATTAAAAATATCTACGTGTGTGTGTGTGTGTGTGTGTGTGTGTGTGTGTGTGTGTGTGTGTGTGTGAGAGGCACTTCTTTAAAAAAAAAATGGAAAAAACATACAATATGGACTAACAACAGTATGTACATGCATGCACACTAGCGAATCAGTCATGCCTGGTCACACTATTTAATTACCATGAGAGATATAAAAGGAGAGAGAAACTATGAAACAGTTTGGACTTTCCCCAAAAAACAAACTTTCCTAGCTCGTATGCTTCAGGTTCACATGGGACAAGTTATTTTAAAGTCTTAACATAGACGTAAAGTGCACACACACACACACACACACACACACACACACACACACACACACACACACACACACACACACACACACACACACACATTCGGCTTCACTCAGCACTTTACTTTTATACTTAGATTTGGCTCCCAGGGACGTCGACTAGGATTGCAGAAATGGCAGAGGCTGATACTCTTTCAGGTACTGTGCCTCGCTATGTTTGGAAGGACGAGTTCGAGAAGAGCGTGTTGTCAAGCCGAGGTCTGAAATTTCCGGTGTTGTGAAACCCTATGACCGTACGTCAAACCCAGCAGCTACAAGTTTACTCATCTGGTATGTGTTTTGACCCATAGAAGAGAACGAAGCGTAAGATCTCAGTAAATGTTGCAATGCTGCTTTGTGTCAAATATATGTACAGTATATATCATAATGAATTCCTGAATTACATACGTTGAAGGCTGTGCATAATCTTTAAAAACTTAAAAAGAAACGTAAAGATTGTAAAACGAATCATAGCGTTCTGTGATAACACTTACAGTACATTATCAATTTCATTAGAATTACTCTAGCACTGTCACCCCTGCACCTTACTCTGAATCTCTGGAGGTTGCCTGCTCTCTACGTGCTTGGTGGGGATTCCTCCGTGCACTCCAGTTTCCTGCCATGGTTCTAATACTGCCACTCTAGGTTGATTGGCATTTCCAAATGAAATGTGTGTGCTTGTGCGCTAAAATGGGTCGGCACCCCATCCAAGGTGTATCGTGCCTTGTGCCCTGGTTCCCTGGGATAGCATCCAGGCCCCCTGTGACCTTATTATACAGGATAAGCAGTATAGATAATGGATGGATACTGTAGATATCCAGAGTAGTAGTGTCATATGGATGGATGTGGTTTGTTCTTTCAACTAAATTCAAGTGAGAATACTGTACAAGAAGCAGACTGGTGAGGTAATAATTGCTTACATCTGTTATGCAGGGCGGCTTAGTGGTGAGCATTGTCGCCTTGCGCCTCCTGGTCTTGGGTTCAATTCCCGTGTCGGGTCTGTGAGCATGGAGTTTGCATCTTCTCCCGCCGTGCTTGGTTGGTTTCCTCCTACAGCCAAAAAACATGCAGATTAAGCTAATCGGCCTCTCCAAAAAAAAAATCCTGTAGTGTGTGAATATACAGTATGTGTGAGTGTTGACCGGATGTTGAGTGTTGACCACGGTTGTACAAATGGGAACAAATACAATGGTCGCCGTTGGCCAATAGCTTGACAACAGAGCTTCCTAGATGGATGGATGGTTCATGGATGTGACAATATAATTTTGAACGTTTTCTTGGTACGCCGGAGCCATGATCGCAATGCCTGCTTCACATCTGAATAGCTGGCCTCCCAGGGACTGCTCTTTAATGGCTTAACTGTAGTATGTGGAAATGGCTTGATGCAAGGTCAAGACTACATGGGGTGATGTGGCAATAACGACTAGCCAAGTTCCTGTACAATGTGCAAGTTGTATTAGTGTATTGTTGTCTATACAGTTATCAGACGATTTTTAGAGATCAGGTTTTCCATTCACTGAATGTTCACGAACGATTCCGTTGGGCTCTGAGCCACCTCAGCTGACATTATCATTCACGGATGCACGGCTTTCTTTCAAACATTATGCATTTTTCAGTTGCGTCTAAGAGTCTCATCATCATACTGTACTTGAAGTCTTCAGGACCACTTCATTTACAAGACATTTCATCACAAGTCCCGGTTTGACTCGAACGGCCCTCATATGTCGGCACTATGACTGGAAAAGGGAAAGAGTTGGCTCATATGATGGAGTGAAGAAGGGGAGACATCCTGTGTGCGCAAGGAACCAGGTGGACGTGGAGTAAGTCCAGGATCATCAGGCTTCACACTGTTCTGCAATGGTGTAAATGGGAGGGGAAATTGGTGTATTGGTAATCCTGAAGATGGAGTATATTAAGAGTTTATTAGAGGTGAAGAGAGTGTCTGCCAGAGTGATGAGTGTGAAGCTGGAAATTGAAGGAGTGAAGATAAATGTTATCAGCGCTTGTTCTCTATAATTGGAGTGTGAGATGGAAGAGAAAGAAGATTTCTGGAGCGAGTTATATGAAGAAGGATGAGAGCAAACATCAGAGGGCACGTTGGTGATGTGAACAGAGTCGATGAAGAGGCGATGAAAGAAATAAAAGGATGATGGTGAACACAAAAAAAAAAGAAGAAGAAGAAACTGGTGGAAGGTGGAAGGGGCATCTGACATGTTCAGATGGTGGTCTGTAGGATGTTTTCAGAGGTGAAACAGAAGATAGAGTGAGGACTGAACCAAAGATCAGATGGTGGAATCTTAAAGAGGAAGACTGTTATGTGAACTCACCAGTGATAGTGGTGAGTGATGTTGAGAAGGTGCTGGATGACTGGGCGGAAGTGATGAGGGGTCAGCTGTGAAGTTCCCTGGACAGATAAAAAGAAGAAAAAGCGAATTGGTGGAGGAATGAGGAAGTACAGGACAGTTTAAAAAGGAAAAGTGGGATAGAGGAAAAATGTCGACAGATATGTGCAAGGTTAAGGGAGAGGTGGCAAAAGGTAAGGAAAAACAATAAAAGTAGAACATAAAGGAAGAAGAAAAGAACGTGGACTGATTGGTACAGGATAGGACAGGGTGAGCGCAGTGAGTCCTAATAGGAATTATGGGCTAGTTCAAGGTGCAGGCGGGATTACATCATGGTTCCGCTCTCAGCCCTTTCTTGTTTACGATAGTGATGGACACGTTGACAGACAAGATCAGACAAGAGTCTCTGTGGACTACGATGTTCTCAGATGACGCTGTGATCTATGGTGAGAGTAGAGAGGAGCAGATAAGCCTGGAGTGGAGGAGGTAATACACCGGACAGAAGCGGAATGAAAGTCAAAGTACATGAGAAGGAGGCCAGCGGAAATGGTGGGTGCAAGGAGTAGAGGTGGATGAGTTAAAATCCTTGTTGTGAATTTTAGAGAGAAGAGAGAATGGCAGGGAAGTGAAAAAGAGTCTGCAGGCAGGGTGGAGTGGGTGGAGAAGAGTTACAGGTCATAACATACTGTATCTCCATGTGGACTGCTTACTGTAGGTTTGATCGGATGGTTTTGTGTTAATTGTTTATATTGCTTGGCTGATTATTGTCTTTGATGAATTTCCTGCTGTTTTTACTGTACAAGTGCAAGAAGCATATATGTTTAATATGTACTTTTTAAAAAATTGTTTCTTGGGATTCTTTTGTGAACCAAAGAATGTTTTTTCACTTACAAATTAAAAAGAATAATCCGACCCCATAGTTTAGCAGGACTTATTTAACTTGTCTTGCAGTGAATTAAAAATTTTTTTATTAACATTTATAAACTTTTCCTTATTTGTAGAAGGATTTTTCGGCTCCTTATACACTACCTGGCTAAAAAAAAAAAAAAAAAAAAAAGTTGCACAACCTAAGATTTTGTTCAGTTGACTTTGGTGGTGGCCAGTTCCTTATGCTCCCATAGCCACAATATGTACACAGATGGTCATTCAGTACATTCAGGTGGTCAGCTGACTTAATTTTATTGCCACATAATGTTGCTGAGCCTAGACCTGAGCAACTGAAGCAACCCTAGATCATAACACTAATTCGGCTTGTACAGTGGGCACTATTCATGATGGTACATCGCTCTGCAATCTGACCTCATCAGACCACATGACCTTTTTCCATTACCCCAAAGTCCAATCGTTATGCTCCCTTCGAGAGCAAACTGAAGCCTCTTTTCTGATTAGTCTCCCTAACAAGTGGCCACACAGCTGTTTAGTCCCAATCCTGTGAGTTCTCACTATCACATGACTGTATATGTGTGGAAATACTCTTACTTTCACTATTAAACATAGCTCTGATTTCTACTGTTGATTATTTAAATGCAATTTCATCAAGTGTTTAAATGACCTCCATTCATGATTTTTTTCCCCTGACCTCATTTTTTCCCACCATAAGGTTGCCACTTCAGCACTATCCTTTCAAGTCTTAATAAAGTTTTGGACAGTTCTTATCCTCATAAAAATATATTCTTCTGCTTCATTATTATTTTTTTAAATATATTTTTCTTGTTACCTTATATATGACAAACAACATCTTTGTCCTACCACAGTGGTAAAAATGGGAATAAATACAATGGTCACTACTGACCATCACATCACATTACAGAGGTTCCTAGATGGATGCATGGATGGAGAACATCCTTTTTGCAGTTCAAAGAGACTGATGGGGCAGCTTTCTTTTTTTTTTTTATTCTCGGCACCAACTACTTGTTTCCACATATAATATAATGTAGTGAACATTAAACCCCAATATACAAGTTATGTTCCACATACCACATACAGAACCAATACAGGATATACCTTCCTTACTGGCGTTTGTTCATTAACCAGTGCAAATGATTTTGAAGAATATATATATACTAGACAAGCTGATATGAGTGTAACTCAGAAGCAGTGTCAGCAAATGTAGCACTGTGCTTTGCACTTGCCCCAAATTACTTCAAAAAAGCCCCAGAGGAGATTTATTATAAAACCTAAAACTCAGCAGTAATGCAGCCTGTTGTTGAAGCAAAATGTATAAAATCACCATCTCCTTGTTGCATTTTACATTTCCATGCAAATGATGACGTGACATGAATATGACGATGACGTTATATCCATGCATATTTACTCAGTTTTGTTATTCTAACATGGACTAAAGGTTAATAAACCGAGCTGATCAACCATTTCGATCAACAGGCTGTAGAAGCAAAAGACCGATTGCTTGTTTACCCGAGTGCACCTTGAATGCCCGGCTTCACGGACATAGACGAAGCTGTATGCTAGACTTAAAGAGATTGTCAATGGAAAAATCACCATTAACAATGTAATTTAATCCAGCAATTGGTTTAACAAGCTTCCAGGAAACTGGCCCTTAATGTTTCATGAACATATCGCAGAAAGCTGAAAAGACGCCCGTGTCTGCTGGTGAAATGGCATTAGCCTGACTTAAGCACATAAATAGATGCTATTGAAACTTTATATAGTATTGTCTCTGCTAAGTCCATTTAAGATTTGTTGCCTCTCTCTCTCTCTTTCTCCTGCTCCTTCTTTCGTTGACATAATTACATGACATTAGTGCATTATTAGTGTATCGCTTAGGAAGATGCCATCCATGAGGTAAGAGTGGGAGTAAAATTGTATCTTTTCCTTAAACTGGAGTCAGTCCAGGGTTGCACATACATAATTATTGTGCTGCCAAGGGAGTGTCCGTGTCCGTCCATTGTGTGTGTGTGTGTGTGTGTGTGTGTGTGTGTGTGTGTGTGTGTGTGTGTGTGTGTGTGTGTGTGCATGAGAACACGAGTCTAAAATCTAAAGAATAAAACTCTGTAATGTCTTCTGAGTTTAATTATTACTAAAGAGCACACAATTACATCTGTACATTTTCTTTCATTTGTTCCCTTTAAAATTTTTTTTTATTTTTTAAGTAAAGCAAACTATTACCAAACCCACCAGGAAACACTGCAACAAGTGGTTTGATCAACTTATTCCCCAATATACTGAATTCTGATGTGCTGGTCTGTGTTGCAAACTTATTTATTTATTTATTTATTTATTATTATTATTATTATTTTAAGGAAAGTAGATAATGCATGCTCAAAATGCACTAGACGTCAATTAATGACATCATACTGCATACTAATTTGCAAAAAAACGATCATTCCCTATTTTCTGTGTGAGCTTGTAAGGGACTTGAGTCTATAAAAGGGAACACAGGACACTAGAGACATCATAGATGGGGTGCCAGCCCACAACAGGGCACAGGTTCAAACACTGTCACATACACACATGCATACACTGTGGACAATGAGGAAGAACCGTCTATCTGCTTATAATGCTTGTCTTTGAACCTTGGGAGGAAACTGGAGAAACCCATAACGCAAAGGAAACACTGCTGATCATTGACTGGTCATTGTGCATAAATAGTCTATGGAGTATCCATGTATGGAGATGTGAATGTGAATGTGAATAAACGGTGATCAGTGACTGATCAGAATGAGTGCATGGTGATCAGCGAGTGGTCGTTACACTGTAAATAAATGGTCATTAGTGATGGGAGTACATAGTGATCAGTGATAGGTCAGTGCTACATTTATAGCACTGGACAAACACCCGTATGCAGAGTGACTCACAGAAGTGTTTCATGGTCTCCATTAACCCACAAACAAACCCACACTCACATTATGAATAGATATACAGTGCTGTGAAAAAAAGTATTTGCCCCCTTGCTGATTTTTATCATATTTGTCACACTTAAATAACTGAGATCATCAAATGAATTTTATTATTACACAAAGATAACCTGAGTAAATACAAAATGCTAAATTGTAAATGATGATTTCATTTAATAAAGGAACAAAGCCATCCAAACCTGCCTGGCCCTGCCTGGTCATTGCCCTCAAAATGTAATAATCGGTTGAGCAGCTTTGGCGGCAACAACTGCAATCAATCCAATAAATGAAATCATTATGAAATGATGAAAAAATTAAATCATTTTTCGATGATCTGAATTTGTGTGACAGGCTAAGAAAAAGTAGAAAAAGGAAAGTGCAAATTTTTTTTTACAACTTTCTCTCTCTCTCTCTCTCTCTCTCTCTCTCTCTCTCTCTCTCTATATATATATATATATATATATATATATATATATAGGGTGCAAATACTTTTTTACAGCACTATATCTATATATCTATCTATCTTTCTATGTATCTCTATCTATATAGGGTTTAGCCATAAAATTATATATATATATAATTTTATTGCTAAACCCTATATATAAACCCTAAATTATATATTTGCTAAACCCTATTAGAAAGGAGTTAATATAGTCAATATAGTCAATATATAGTAATATCAGTCCTTTTCCGCCATCACTTTGACTACTTAAAAACAGACTAATCAAGAAGTTTGTTTTTCGGTTTGCGCATCTGATCGATTTCCTGTTTGTCTCTCTGCTTACGACCTTTTGCTTTGCCTGTGCTTTAATGCTGTTTTGATCTTAAATTTTGGCAGCCAGCTTGCCAGATTTTTAATAAAATTCAACTTCCACCTGTTTCCATTTTGTGAACTCAGACCTGAAAAGAAGCAAAGCACACACTGATGTCTCACCACATGGGTCCCGGGCCAGATAAGATTGAATCCAATGTGATTTACTTTGTGACAAAACATTGTTACAGAAAGATTAAGGTTCCTACTGAGCAAGACACGGGGCAACAGTGGCAATGAAAAAAGTGGTGTAGTGGTTAGCACTGTGTCCTTGCACCTATAGTGTTGAAAGTTCGATTCCAACTATAAATCTGTGTGTGTGTGGAGTTTGCATGAGTTTGCATGGCAGATTGCCCATCGCATGTGTGTATGAGAGTATGAGTCTGAAGTTTCTTCTTGTGAAGAAGACTCCAGACTTCCCCCATGTACTGTACGCTCTACAGAATAAGTGATGAACCAGACTCAAAGGGAACCCATCCTTTATTGGGCAACATGATGAGATAAGAGCTCATTACAACATAACACTGTAGAACAGGGTGTCCAAAGGCAGCTAAACGCACGCCGCGGACTGATATCCTCTGGCCGACAGCTTCGCTCCAGCAGGCTGCAATTTTTCCTTTCACCTGATGGTGGCCACAGACTATGTTAACACGTCAGAGCTTTTGGCTTTTCCGCAATTATGGGTATCTTTCAAATTTGCTGGGTTTGTTTAAAAAAATGTTTGGTCCACACACAGACTCAGCTGGAGGTTGTTGAAAATGGGCCTTTTTGAAATCTCATTCCAGGTTGATGAATTTATTCAGGAGATATTCTGCTTCCAATGTGCTTGTGTGGATAGCAAAAAAAAAAAGCATTTTTGACTTGTAAGAACAAAAACAGGATGCTTCGTATCGCCTGTGTTTCTTGCGTACTCGATGAGAGCACTTTCTCAGGCTTCTGATTGGTCAACTTGGTGGCTTTTTACGGTTAGGGTTATATCGCCACCTGCTGGTTCGGCCTGACTTGCTTTGACTGCATGTTTTTGTGTTTTCCTGTTGACGAAGATTTTTTTGAGGATGAAAAAAAAAATAATAATAATAAAATGTTTTTATATGTGTAGACGACACCTTTTATTTCTCTGAATACTCCTGTAAAATTAATATACTGAATTATATTTTGTATATAGCTATAGATGAAAAAAGCACAAAGTTCATTTCTGTGTGTTGTGACCTAAGTGCCTAGGTGCCTATGTGTCTTTTAGGATAGGTCAAAATTTTCCAGGGGGAATTTATTCAGAAACTTATTTTTCAATAGTGACATGCAGACAGGGAAAACTGAGTTTTTGGCTTGTAAGAGTGTGTGCCGGAACTGTCCTTTGTTTGACGTCAGAGTGTGACGTACGCAGTAATAGCTCCTTTTCAGGCTTCTGTCTGGCCAATAATTGCAGTTATATGGCCGCTTGCTGGTTTGACATCAACGACATATTTTTTAAGAACAAAGGCGGATCATACCCATGTATATGTAGACTTTAGCATGGAAAATTTTTTTTTTTTTTATTGAATTATTGCAATTTCTCTCTCTCTCTCTCTCTCTCTCTCTCTCCCTCTCTCTCTCTCTCTCTATATATATATATATATATATATATATATATATATGCACACACACACACCTTTGGGGGTTTAACACCCCTGCTGTAGAAGATTAAAAACAAACAGTACCTGTGTTTTAAGCTGTGGTGGGTTAAATCAAGCTGCTCTCGCGTCTTGAAGGTGAGCGCTGGTCTGTTTTTGGCTTTGCACACAAGCATCTGTGTTTTAGTCTGCTGTGGGCTGCTACAGGAAAGCAGCAGGGGTGCGAACCGGGAGAAGCTGAGGAGGTAACAAGGTGTGCAGCGTGCACAAATATATCATGCAGCCTTTTGAGTGTGAGGAAAGTTTGGAATCGCATGGGAACATACTTGTGGCGCAAGCTATGCATCATGAAAAATAAGATGAGGATGAGAACAGATGCAGGCCGCAATCACTCACATTCCTAAGTGTCTTTATGTATGACAGCGAAACTGACATTAGAGATTAATTCACGCCTGGGATTGTGATGTAGGAACCGTCTTGCTCATATTCAGACACGCATATGCACAAGCTATTTGTCTCGTCTGTGCCGGAATTAAGGTCACAGGCTGCCATTTGCGCTCATTTTCATCCTTCTTAAGTCGTCTTTTTCAGGAGGTGTTATTAACATTTTATTTAAGGATGACTAATGTGTTTAATGTATGTACATCCGAGCCTGGAGCTAGAATTTTTTTTATTTTATTTATAGAACACACAAACACTTGCTATCCTTGTGAGGACGTTCCACTGATGTAATTATTCTTATTGCAGCTAATGAATTCTATGCAACACATGCATTTAACATTAACATTAACCTGATTATAAAACCTTATATATATATATACAAAGATCAGATAATGCTCTGCTTGCGAGCACATTTGGTCTCCTTCGACATTATAAAAACCTGCCCACATACACTGACGGAGCAGTCCCTGAGCTAGTTAGAGGAATAGTGTGAAAAATGAGCGTGACCCGAAATACACCGTTCTGCTGCTCCAGAAGGCAACTTCAGCTTCCCCTAAAATAGTTTTACTCCTCGTTACTTCATCTGTCCCCTTAGCGTCTGTGTTTCGCCGTTGTTATGGCAACCTACAGTAAATCGGCCAAATAATAATAAAAAGGGAAATACTATCGCCGCACGAAATGAAATTCTTTTGAAAATGAACGAATTATGAAATGAAATTGTTGATAAATGAAGTGAGAATGTAACTGCAAATAAACTTGCAGCGCAGTCAGATTGAGGGCTTTTTCAATGCATCGATTCGACATAAAGGAAAGTCTGTACTGCAAAACCGTTTAAAACCTTCACGGCGCACTGAGGATCTAAACGCCTCTAGATGACAGAGCTAAAAGACCACCATGTTACAGCTATTAGAAAAAAATAAAAACTTTTAGTTCTCTTGCTGTGTATTGACCTCTGGGTTATAAAAGTAATTTTCCTCTGGCTGTACTACACTCCACTCTCCTCTAAACCTTCCAGAACTAAGAAATCAGCCATACAGGCTTTATTCAAGCATATCAAAGATGAACAACACTGACAAATTGCAGTGCCATCCTTTATCGAACATCAGCTAAGCATCATTGTAAAGGTCACCAGTGAGAGCTGAGCAAACTTTCAAACTGTCCTTGACTACTAGCTTGAAATATAATTCTAATTCTAATTATATTCATATCACACCCCCCCCCCCGCCCCCATTAATGTGTGAATTCTTTTCACATTGCAAGCAGGAATCATCCTTTTTCATCGGCCATCCATTATAGGTTGTTGGAAAAAAGAGGCGTTCAGGTCAAACAGGGACTTTTTGATTTTGCAGTAGTAAAACCTCCCTTTATTTCTCTATACAGTATAATCCCATGCTACACTAATGCACTTATCCCAGCGTCTCACCAGTGCTTGGATACCATCAAGAGACGGCAACGCTGCAGCGGTGACGATGACGTGAAGCAGGCAGTCCGATCATGAGTTGTCGTACTCAGAAAATTCTCAATTCAGAATTTTGATTTTTTTGCCAGAGTTGGTGGTTTAACATTATCACATTAAGTGGTAATATTGCATGGGAAAGAACACAATTTTAGAAATGTAAATGCGTAATGCTTGTCAACAACAAAAAAAAAAGAATGGTGGTGGCTCAGTGTATTAAGGCTCTGAGTCACTGATGGTGGCTCCGCCAGGTTGCCGCTGTTGGGTCCCTGAGCAAGTCTGAGCAGTTAACCTGTCTGCTCCAGGGGCGCCATATAATAGCTGACCCTGCGCTCTGACCCCAGCCTACTACTGTAACCAGAAGCTGGGATATGCAAAGAATAAAGAATTTCACTGTGCGGTAATGTACAGTAGGCGTATTGAGTAGCACTGTCGCCTTGCACCTCCAGGGTCTGGGTTCGATTCCCGGCCAGGTTCGATTCCCGTCTCTGTGTGAATGAAGGTTTGCATGTTCTCCCCGTGCTTGCTGGGTTTTCTCTGGGTACTCCAGTTTCCTCCCACAGTCCAAAGACATGTACTGTAGGTTAGGTTAATTGGCATTCCCAAATTGGCTGTAGTGTGTGAGTGTGTGTATGTGTGTGTGCCCTGTGATGGATTGGCACCCTGTCCAGGGTGTACCCCACCTTGTGCCCTAAGTCTCCTGGGATAGGCTCCAGGCCCCCCGTGACCCTGAATACAGGATTAAGCGATATAGACTGTGAGTGAGTGAGTGAGTACTGTACAGTATATGTAACAAATAAAGGCTTAACTTAATTTGAACGAGTTGAGATTTTTTTTTTTGTCCAGATACTGGGATCAATGCACGTACTGTATTTAACCTTAAGTCTGAACAACATGAGTGTCCTCTCTGGAAAAAAGTCTTGCCTGGTTCACCCATGCACACACAGTGACTACAGACCAGTGGTCTTGGCTTCAGCTTTTTATGAAGTCAACAGAGAGGCTGGTCTGGAAGCACCTCTGTTCAATAGTTGAACCATCATTGGACCACTTGCAGTTTGCCTATTAGCCACTGGTGTGGAGGACGCCATCTCAATTAAGAAACTGGGGTCAGTGCCCCTGGAGCAGATAGGGTTCATGGCCTTGCTCAAGGGCTCAACAGTGACAACTTGGTGGTGCTGGGGCTCAAACACCTGACCTTCCAATCAGTAACCCAGTAACCCACAGCCTTAACTGACTGAGCCACACACGTCATGTTTTTTGACTTGTCGAGCTCTTTAACACCCTAAAACCGGCCCTACTCAGCAATATGCTAATGGACCTGAATAACCAACAACCTGACAGGTCGACCACAATATGTGAAGCTGCTAAACACAATTTCAGACACTATAGTGAGTAGCACAGGGGTCCCTCACGGGACTGTCCAGTCTCGCTTTCTGTTCACACTATATACAATACATCCGACTTACAATCCTGCCATCGGCACCTGTTTTCAGATGATCCTGCCATTGTGGGCTGTATCAGGAATAGTCATGAGGGAGAGTCCATTGAGTCATTGAGAGGTGTGGACCAAACCACCTGCAACTCAAGGTTTCAAAGAGAAAAGAACTGGTGTTGGACTTTAGAAAGCGGAAAACCTCAACTGATCCAGATCTCTGCTTAATTTAAATGTTTACTCAAGTATAGAGTCCTGTGATATTGCAAATTGAATAAAAAATTACATAATGGAATTAAATAATTTCACAGTTAGGTGGCATGGTGGTGTAGTTAGCACTGTGGCCCTGCACATCAAGGGTTGAGGGTTCATATCCAGCCTCGGGTCTGTGTGCATGGAGGTTGTATGTTCTTCCTGTGCTTGGTGGGTTTCCTCCTACAGCCCAAACACATGCTAATTGGTGTTCTTATGACATAACTATGATTATAGGATTCCTATTCTTTTAGGAAAGGTTGAGTGATTGTTTACCACACCTGCTTTGTGTTTTGTTTTTAATTTATTAATGTTCTATGAATCTTTTGTATTTCATAAATTTTAATATCATTGTCAGAAAACCGGTTAGTTGTAGTTTTGACACTGTGGGCAGGTGCTAAGTCCTGCGTCTCTATAAAGCTTGTCAGCAGACGAAAGCATGAAGTGCGCTAACATTTTCTGGGAGATGGCTGTGCTGAATTTGTGCTTGATAAAACACAGTGGAATAACATGAGCAGATGACATGGCTCTCCAAATCATCAGCACTGTGAAATCTTCATACTGGACTTGAAGCAGCTTGGATTCTGCACCTCACCAGTCTTCCTCCAGACTTTGGGACCTTGATTCCACAGTCTCTCCTGAAAGTGGAAAAAATGCACAATATTATCAGCAAACATTGGTGCATAGTTACTTTTTATGTCATAAATTGAACAAATAAAAACATTATTGTGGCACTGTGCAAAAGTTTGAGCACCCTACATAATCAGTACTTAGTAACACCTCCTCTGGCAGATATCACCGCTTGCAAACGCTTTTTATAGCCAGCTAAAAGTCTTTCAGTTCTTTTACTTGGGATTTTCTCCCATTCTTCCTTGCAAAAGGCTTCTAGTTCTGTAATATTCTTTGGTCGTCTTGCATGCACAGCTCTTTTAAGATCTACCCACAAATTTTCAGTGATGTTTAAATCAGGGGACTGTGATGGCCGTTCCAAAACCTGCAGCTTGCGTCTCTTGAGGTTTTCCACAGTGGATTTCGAGGTATGTTCAGGATCATTGTCCTGTTGTAGAAGCTCCTCTTTTCAGCTTCAGCTTCAGCTTTTTCTTTTTTCTTTTACAGATGGTGTGATGTTTGCTTTCAGAATTTACTGGTATTTAGTGAAATCCATTCCATCACCCCAAAGCATGATAGCTCCACCCACATGCTTAATATCAATAGTCAACAAGATGTTCATTTCATGAAATGCTGCTCCTTTTTTACTCCAAACATGCCTTTGCTGATTGTGGCCAAAGAGTTCTATTTTAACTTCATCAGTCCCCAGCACTTGTTTCCAAAATGCATCAGGCTTCTGTAGATGTTCTGTTGCATACTTCTGACGTTGGATTTTATGATGGGGACGCAGGTAAGGTTTTCTTCTGCTGACTCTTTCATGAAGGTCTTATCTGTGCAGTGGAACAGTTCACCATCACTCCTGAGTCTGATAAATTTTCCTGCAGGTTTTTTGCAGTCAAATGGGGGTTTGGTTTGTCTTTTTGACCAGCATACGAGCAGTTCTCTCCGGGAGTTTTCTTGGTCTTTCAGATCTCATCTTGACCTCCACAGATCCCCTGAACTGCCATCTCTTAATTACATTTCTCACTGTGGAAACTGCAAGCTGACAACGCTTTGCTATCTCCTTGTAGCCTTCGCCTGCATTGTGGGCATCAATAACTTTCGTTTTCAGAGTATTACACAGCTGGAACCCATGGTTCTTGAGTGTCCGCAAGGTTTGAAGAGTCAAAGTATTGGTAAAGCCTTGAAAGTGGCATTTACTAATGACAGCTATTGCCATCCATGAGAGCTGATTAAGGTCTGAAATCTTGTAAAAAGAATCTGAGACTCTGGAACTCTTAGGGTGCCCAAACTTTTCCACAGTGACATAATAATCTTTTTATTTTTTTTTATTTTTGTTCAATTTATGGCATAAGAAGTACACTGTAAAAAAAACGGTGCGTAAATCCGTAAATTTTACGGTAAAAAACTGGCAGCTGTGGTTACCAGAATTTTACCGTAAAAAATATGGTAGCACCGTTATTGCACTGTAAAAAAACAAAGTGTAAATTTTATGATAAAAAAACGACAGCTGTGGTTGCCAGAAGTTTAATGTAAAGAATATGGTAGCAATGTTTTTGGTTCTATGGGATCACACTCATTATGCTGCATTTTAATTGTTTTTATTTTCAAGCCTGACTGGGAATCAAACTCAGACCCTGGCGGTGCAAGGCGACAGTGCTAACCACTACACTACCATGCTTGTTAGGTAACTGTTGTCGTTGTTGGACTTCCTCGGTTTTCCCACGTCCCCTCACACGACTTGCACTCCAACAACGACAACACTTATGTAGCAAGCCTGGTAGTGTAGTGGTTAGCACTGTCGCCTTGCACCTCCAGAGTCTGGGTTTGATTCCTGGCCAGGCTCGAAAAATAGAACAATTAAAATCCGTAAAATATGTAGCATAATGAGTGTGATCCCGTAGAACCAAAAACATTGCTACCGTATGGTTTACAGTAAACTTCTGGCAACCACAGCTGCCGTTTTTTTATCGTAAAATTTACGTTTTGTTTTTTTTAACGATGCTACCGTATTTTTTACGGTAAAATTCTGGTAACCACAGCTGGTAAAATTTACCAATTTTTTTACAGTGTAACTATGCATAAATGTTTGCTGAAAATATTTGCAGCTTTTTCCATTTCCATTCCAGTTTTTTTTTTTTTGGATTAAAAAATCACCAAAATCTGCTTAACTTTTGCATAAGACATATAAATATATAGTACATATACACAAAATGTGTATTACTATTAGTATAACAATATTATTATATTGTTATAATATATTAATATTGGTATAACAAATAAATTTTTTTTTTATATATAGCTTTTTATTATTTGTTATACTAACATCTCAGATTAGAGCCGTTATGAAGGCTTTACAGAGCATAAGTAGCAGACACATCTTAATATCAGCTGTTCAAAGGGGATTATTGCATATTTTGTGTTGTAACATGCAGTTTTTTGTGACTTTATTATTAAGTCAGTATGAAAAAACATATCTGACTTCCAAACATTAATATTCCAGAAAAAAAGAAGTGTGAATGTCACATGAAAATATCTGTAGGCCAGAAAAGAAAGCAGAAATTATGTAAAAAGTGAAACCACTTTTCAGACTAAGAAAAAAAAAAAAGCTTCTGGATTTGCATGCAGGAAAAAAAGAACCAGGTGTGACAAAATCCTCAGGTGGACTTTGCATGATTCTGCAGGATGTTCAGTAATTTCCTTGCAAAAGATTTTTGCACCTGTGACTATACTTTATACAAAGGGTCGTCATTTTGATTATTAACTTTGTTTCATTCATTACTGCTTTTTATATACAGAATATATTGTTTCGAATATGAAAGACATCTTTGCTCTTTATATATATATATATATATATATATATATATATATATATATATATATATATATACTCTATATACTCTCTCTCTCTCTCTCTATATATATATATATATATATATATATATAGATAGATAGATAGATAGATAGATAGATAGATAGATAGATAGATAGAAGGAAATTACAGCGCCAGCAAGTTTTAATGAGCCTGTTGTTGTTTTTATTATGCAAACAATTGTGACGCAGTGTCTTTCTATTTTTTCCACTCCTGCCTCCAGAGCCTCATCAGCCTCATTAACAAGAGGACCAACTGATGAGTAACAGGTGTGGGTGTGTATGATAGAATAAAGAAGAGAGAGAGAGAGAGAGAGAGAGAGAGAGAGAGAGAGAGAGAGAGAGAGAGAGAGAGTTGTGTAAAAGAGTTGCAAGCACAGATTAGCTGCAGGGTGCAATGAGCTACTGTAATGATTAGTAATACAACAGGCCATAGCAGTGTGTTAGACAGTTGTAATAAATCACAGAGTGGCAGTGATGGAGAGGACGAGAGCTGAGATTCTACACAGGAGCCAGAGGGAAATTCACAACGGAGTGATTTACTATAGACGCTGAGCAGTGTTACCAGAACATGGAGATAGACTGATGTGTTTAATTGGTGAAGTCATAGAACTGAAGAATGAATAGTAATAACGAAAAGGGTGCGTGTGAATAAAGAGAGATAAATATGATAAATAGCTGATACGGGAATGTAGGCAGTCGTCGGGAGTGAGGGATGTGTGGAGCAAATGTGTGCCGTTTATTTTCACCTCTGCACAGGTGTGCTGAGCGGGATGAGAAATGAGGCGGTTAGTAGGGCAGTACCTCGGAGAATACAAACACACACACACACTGTTGCTTGCACACTTCTGTAATGAAAACATGATTAAGTTGCGCTGTCCTGTGTACAGAACAGCACAGTGACCAAATGCTGGCAAAATATTTCTAGTCTTTTTCTAAAAAAAAAAAAAAAAAATCTATCCACACAAACACACCCAATCACACACACTTGCCTGTTTGTCTACAGTCAAAAATAGTCAGCCTTGCATGCTAAGATATGCATACCTCCTTATGGCAAGTATTTCCTTTCATGATACATTATCGGCATGCGTGTGCCCTTATTATGATTCCGTCTAAGATGTTTGGCACGACGTCCTCGGGAAAGCGGATCCTTCCCAGCCCTGGAGTTTAAACGATCCCTCCATGCCCTCTCCGGAAAAAATGCACACACACACACATACAGGAAGTCAGCTAAGGGCACCAAAGATGTAATTTCACCCATTTGTAAACATGTATTTTCATTATGGATGAGTTCAATAAAATTCGATAAAATTTCTTCCTTTTCAGTCATGGAGTAATGTAGTAATGTATTGTGCAGCTTGAAATGAAGAGAAGGATATTCATAAAAAAGTTACTGCACAGAGTATTAGAGAAGATAACCAATTTCTTATAAACGTCATTTTATATATATATATAGGTAAAGTGAATTTTCTTAATGCTTCTTATCTCCCCATCCATGCTTCTTTTTTTGTTAATTTGCATACACATTTATATTTTTATCAGATAAAAGGAACCACATTTGCTAAATACAATTTCATGCCCTTTCATATATTTTCTGTAACTTTTTTGTATTCAAATATTTCAATGATCTTAATTGTCATTCAGATGAAACTTGGCCAATTCAGATTTTTCATGCACATTAAAGACTGAAAAAAGTGTATTAAATTGTTGAGATATTGCAACATGAATTAGGCATGGTTACGGACACTACAGATTTTTGGGGGAAATAGATCTTTTATTTTGCATGGAATGCTTTAATTTTAGCAGCAGTTTTTACAGGTCATGTACTTCTAGAAGCGTATACCAATATTAGTATTAAGAAATATGAATAATTCGAATTTTCAATTATTATTGTTTGAAGTGAGACAGTATAAAGCTGAATTGGGACAGATATAAAATCACTTCTCACAAAGGCTGAAGTTAGCAACTTGAAGCAAGATGGGTCACTTCCATGTTGCATAGCTTCTTTGGCACACATATTTTCGGTATTATGTGTATAACATAAAAAAATATATACTATATTTTGGCCGATGGTGTGTTCCTGAGTAAATGGAAACTCCTGAAGACTTTCCCATGTCGGAAAACTTAAAAGAACAGTTTAATCTTTCACTGTGACAAAGATCTAACACTTGAGACTCCTTCCTGAAATGTTAAGGATAGCAGGCATTAGTGGCTCAGCAGGATAATGCTCTTGGATACTGATCATAAGGTCAGAGGCGATTCAAGCATGTTGCCACTGTTGGGTCCTTGAGCAATGCCCTTAATGCCGTCTGCTCAATGGGTTACGTGCAATGGCTGGTGCGCTCTGATCCTGGGATATGCAAAACAAAAAAACAAAACAAAAAAAAAAGAATTTCACAGTTTATTAATATATATCAAACAAATACCTTTATAAAAAAGTTTCTTTTTTGCACATTAACATAAGCCTTGCAGCTGGAATAGTTGTCTGAGTTGCTTTTGTAGATGAACTACTCGGCATCCCTGCCCGATATGAAACGAGCGCCCGGTAGCACTGCGGTATAATGTCATTATGAGGCATCGCTGTGAATTTGTTGCTGGCTACAAAATAATTAGAGTGATTTCGCGGGCAGTAATAGGGTACATGCTCGGCCTCGAGCGCTCCACAGTAAATAGGCTTGACTGGTATTGCGTAACCTCGCACTTCCCACAAGTCATTAGGTTAAGATAATTCGAGCTTTCCCCAAAGAAGCACGGACAAGGCACAAGTGATTAGTTTATATAAGGAACATCATACATATAGAAGACCTTCTCGCATACATGTATGTGATGCCTGACTTTATTTCTTTCCGCTTTTGTTTTTCAAGTGCCAGTGAGCCGCATCCAGGACAATATTGCATTCTGGGAAAAGTCTCATCTGGTGGATTAACAGAGTGGAGAAAGGGGTCAACACAGGCTCTTGCTCAACTAAAAACACATGCAAGTGTTCTGGCTGTCCTTTCTTATAATAACGTTTCGCAATGTACAGTGATTGGATTTCATGCCTCAAAAGGCAACATCTCAAGTGTGCCTCTATGTGTATCTATTTATTTGTCTGCCTTTGGTCTAGACTGTCCCTCCTCCCGTCTGTCACCTTGTAAACTAGCGCAGGCTGGTTTTGCATGCCTTATTGCATGCTTCTCTTTGTTTTTTCCCCTCCACGCTTGCTATTTTGCAGACAAATGGTGTAGCCTGTGTGTCCCAGACTACTACGCTCAGATATCCATTTCAAAGTCGCTACGTACGTGAAGTTACCTGGGAAATGGTTTGACCTCTGTTTTTGATCTCTCTTCTTATCTTTCTCTCTTTCACACCTACTTTCAAGATCAAATTTGTATTTCTCTCAGAAGATGGTTGGCTTTAAAGTCTATTGATTTAAACTATAAATAATAATAAAAAAAAAAATGCTGAAAGCCACTGGCCTTTTTTTCCCTTCAAAGTCATTTCCAGCTCAGAGCATGGTGCACAGGTGAGTGCGTACACGAGCTGTAAGTGTATGCTAGATTTATTTACTTACTGCGTCAGGTCTCTCCGATCAAAATGTCTATTCGTTCCAAATGTCAAGATTATAAAGATGTCTATGCCCTGCTATATTAACACTATGTGAGCTGGGGACTATGGGTGCATAAAATTTTTATTCGATTTTTATTTTTGTTTGTATTGTAAGGTGAAACTCAGTGTACAGGCCCAATTCAACTTCAACCTTTAAAAAAATGCTTTGCAGAGACAGACACAGAAATGTTATCAACCTATTAGCAAGACTAGAGTTTGAGTCACGTCTTAAAATAGACACGTATATCCTATGAGGAAAAAACATAAGTCTGCTGTGTGAAGCCAAACGGCAGGTGGGGATTTAATAAAGCAGCAGAATGGTGTGTTATGGCGTCCTCATCAGGCAGGTCAGCTCACATGCATGTTTTCATCATGCGACTGTTGTTTCGATTAACTGTAATAACCTTGATATAAGCTGTTAGTGCAGGAGAATGGGTCTCAAAATGTGTAGAATTTTTGGATTTGTGATAGATTGTATATTTAAAAAAGGGCACGTTTTTTTAAAACAGCATTTTCAAAAATGTTTAGCAAGATACTAGAGACTTGTTTATAATAGTTAATGTTTTTTGAGGGCATTGGTGGCTCAGTGATACTGAAGGTTTTTCGCAGTTTCCAAGTCCCAGTTCCCACCCAATGCCCAAACTTAGTTAGTAATAACAGTGTAAGTATCTATCCAATGAAACTTCAAAGAAAAATGTATAAATGTAAATGTAAAGAAAATTAGTGAAATTTGTATGAAATGTGAAAATGTGTATGAATCGAAAGGATCAGATTGTCCCTGATGAGCAAGCCGAGGGTGACGGTGGCAAGGAAAAACTCCCTGAGATGTCATTATGAAGACCTTAGGAAGAAACCCTGAGAGGAACCAGACTCAACGGGGAACCCATTCTCATTTGGGTGATAACGGGCAGCAGGGATTGATCTGCAGTCATACTGTGTGTTAGGCAGCTGGACGTTCAACATAACATTTGATGTCTTTAATTAATATGGAGTCTAGTTCGTTATCGAAGGCTCAGATAGACTTTAGAAAACTCCAGTCCTGAACTATCGAGCGACTGCATTTACAAGTCCCCAGAGAACAGCTGTCTACATCAGCCTAGGCCAGGACCGTCTTCATAGTAAAGCAGAACCATCCACCATTGAGCAAACAACACAGGGCCTCCAAGCGACAACATCTCCAACCAGAAGCAGGACACCAGGACGAGACAGACAGGTCCAGAGGGCAGAGGGGGTCTGGATCACTGGCAGCTCAGGAGCGACATGTGTAGCTCAACAGAGAGACAGGGAAGGGGAGAGAGAGGAAAAGAGGAGAGGAGAGAGCAGAAAAGAAGGAGAGATAACAGTTAAAATAACAGAATAAAATGAGAGGGTTGTGTCAGGAAGGGGATCTGGCGTAAAACCGGTGCCAAGTTGTGTCCGGATGGGATGTTCTGCTGGGGTGACCACTCGACAGGAGCAGCCTGAAAGACTAACAACTTTTACATGAACGATAACCATTTTTAAAAGCTTAATACACTCACTCACTCACTGACGCACTCACTCATCGTCTATACTGCTTTATCCTGTATACAGAGTCGTGGACTTAGGGCACAAGGCAGGGGTACACCCTGGATGGGGTGCCAATCCATCGCAGGGCACACACACACACACACACACACACACACACACACACACACACACACACACACACACACACTCCTGGCAATTTGGAACTGTCAATTAGCCTAATTGGCATGTCTTTGGTGTTTAACACAGTCACCTTGCAAATCCAAGGTCCAGGTTCGATTCCCATCTCAGGTCTGTGTGCATAGACCACCAGGTATTCGATTAGGCAGATTGATGGTCCCATATTGGCAGTAATGTGCAATTGAGTGTGTGTGTGTGTGTGTGTGTGTGTGTGCCCTGCGATGGATTGGCACCCCTTCCAAGATGTACCCCACAAGACTCCTGGGATAGGCTGCAGGATCCCTGCGACCTTGCATACATGATAAAAAGGTACAGACGATGATGAGTGTGTGAGTGAGGAAAGAAAAGGAGGAATAAAAAGGTATTTGGGTGGAGAAACAGTAAAAGGAGACGGCACAGTTGTGTACAGTGGTTAGCACTGTCACCTTGCACCTCCAGGGTCCAGGTTCGATTCCCGTCTCTGTGTGCATGGAGTTTGCATGTTCTCCCCGAGCTTGGTGGGCTTCCTCCCACAGTCCAAAAACATGTAGGTTAGGTTAATTGCCATTCACAAATTTGCCATAGTGATTGTATGTGTGTGTGCCCTGCGATGGATTGGCACCCTGTCCAGGCTGTACCCTGCCTTGCGCCCCAAGTCTCCTGGGATAGGCTCCAGGCCCCCGTGACCCTGAATACAGGATTAGGTGGTACAGATAGTGAGTGAGTGAATGAAACAGTACAAGATAGGTGTTCCTAATATTCTGTCATTTAGGGGTGAGGTGGGGGGGACTGGGGTTGGTCTCAGGAAGGAGAAAAAATATAACCTTATTAGATTTTCATAATAATTTTACATAAATATATATTCACGCGTGCCGCTTTAAATAATAAAAGTAGTCTTTCCGTACATGCAACGCATCTCACTGCAGCCTACACTGTAATACACGCGCGCAATACATTTTTAATCAGGCAACTCAAAAAGGCGCCTTTCCCGTGACGTCAATAACGTTCGACTTACGTTGTGCTGTGTGAGGACCTGGCGGCGTATGGTGTTTGGAAACACTTAACAAATAACCCGTTAATACGTAAGTTTTAACCTCCCGTGCACATTCCCGTCTTTTGTTTATGCAGACATAAATATAAATATACTTAGGTGAATTATCATACATTGTAAAGAGACGCGACAGAACAGGATGAAGTCTTTAATGTTAACGTTAGCATTGTAGCATTTCTAGTGCCATTCATTCACATGCACTGCGCGTGAGCGTCGTGCTGAGTTGTGCAGATGCGCGTTTCAGTGTTGGGACGTTTTTAATTTTGGTAGTTTAACTTTACCGAATATGACCGTGTTCGCTGTTGCCTAAGTAGGGTGCAGGATGTTTTATTTTCTCCCACGTGTAGTGCACTCATAAAGGAAGTGGGGAGAGTCTGGATACAAAGCTTTATTCTGTACATTTTCATTAATAAAGTTGCAACCTCATTATCAAGAACGTTTTACCATGAAAACTTAATCAGCCATAACAATTTAACCATCCCCCTAATATTAAGTAGGTCTCCCTGTAATGTTATCAGCATTAACCTTTTCCTCATTTTGAGCTACAGTAGCTCTTTTATTAGATCAGACTACACAGTCTTCACTCCCCATGTGCACCAGTTAGCCTTGTTAACTTTGGTTACGTGCTTGATATTAAATAGGATGAAAACCGTAACATTTTGGTAAGACAGATATGACAGGGTGTGAAACAGACCAATGATGACGAATTAAACAGGAGTGCGTTTCAAAAATCTTTTACTCACATTGTGAAATGTGTATGATTACAGGAAAAATAGTAAGCGTGTCACCCAAAACAAAGAAATAAACAAAAGAAACAATCCTTATAACTCAACCTTAAACTAACTAACAGAAAAGAAATATGAAAAGAAAACCAAAATCTTCAGTGCATACGGTGCCCTAACTAAACTCAGGAAAAAGTACAAGGGTTGCGTAACACTCAATCTAATCTAACAATGAACTAATTTAATAGTAATTGAATAATTAAATAAATCAATGCACTGAAATGCTTCTTAAAATTAAAGTTGAACTTGCCACGTAGTAGGCCGAACAAAAACTCCCAACACGTTCAGTGTAAACACACGCATAATTCAATACAAGTCAATAGACAAAAACAAATCTATGGAGAGATTTAAATCACACAACGCAAAGCATAGTTCCTTATGCCCCCAAATACTATAAGCATCTAGAGACTACTAAAGTAATCACACCGAACTTAAGGCCTCAAATGCATTCGGCACGTCGGCGGATTGACGTCATACTGATGATGGACAGCCCAGTCAGCCAATGAGCCTAGAAGCGGCGTGAGAAAACACAAACGGCATCAATGAACATTTATTATTTCCTTACAGTGGAATCTGGAAGCAGGTGTGATATAAGTAAAAATCCTGTGCCTATTATGATGTGTTGAAAGGAGAAAAAATTGGCAAGCGTAAGAATTTGAGTTACTTTGGCAATGCTACATTATGATGGCTAGAGGACTGGGTCAGAGCAGCTCCAAAACTGCAGGTCTTGTAGGATGTTCCTGGTCTGAACTGGTCAGAGTGTACCAAAAGTAATCCAAAGAAGGAAAACCGGTGATCCAGTGACAGGGCCAAGGCTCACTGATGCACACAGGGAGGAAAGGCTGATCCGTGTCATTTCGATCCAGTCAAAAAGCTAATGAAAAGTTTAATGCTTGTTCTGTTAGAAAGGTGTCAGAACACGGAGAATTACTGTTATGGTGGCAAAAGGGGGACCTACTCAAAATTAGGCACGTGGTTATAATGTCATGACTGATTTTATAGGTGTGTAGGTGTAGTTGTGTAATGTGTATTGTTTGGGGATTTATTTTCTATGGACACTAATTTTTCAAACATTATCTGGTCCAAAATATTTTTCTTTTATTTGAATGCTAAAATTTTCTATTAAAAGTCTTAATAATATAATAATTCATATTATCACATAGAAAGTCTCCCAATATCCACAGTTCGAATATAACATCAGCGTTTTTTCCTTCTTTAAACTCATGGACAATCCATTTAATTCTAAGTAAAAGAATGAGAAAGTGAAAATAAATAATTCAGATAAAAATAGACATAATTTATGCATGAAAGGGCTAAAGTCTGATGTGCATTATCGGCTTATTAAAATAACTGCGTGCATTGAGCTGTAAAAAAAAAAAAAAAAAGAAAAAGTATGATTCTTCCACTTGGATCAACTAATGTTTTATGCTCCAAGTCATCTTGAAGTCATCAGAATGGAAATATTTAATCTGTATTCATCTATTTTAACATTGTGTTCTCTGCTGCTTTGCTCCAGGTGTCAGAATAGTTTTTTGAAGCCACACCCGATAAGATCTCGGCGCCATGGAGACAGATCTGTATGACGAATTTGGGAACTACATCGGGCCAGAACTGGACTCTGATGAGGATGAGGACATAGAGGCAGATGACAGAGATGCTGCTGAGGTAGAAATATTGATCAGAAAAATTTCCCTAAACAAAATAGTTCTGAGTTTTCTCAGAAAGTTAAATCTTTGTGTGGTCCTTATAGGCGGATGAGGATGAGGAGGATGATGACCAGGTTGACGGTGATGAGGAGGGTGGTGGTGGTGGCGGCATGGAGGTAGTTTTGCATGAAGATAAAAAGTATTATCCGACTGCTGAGGAAGTTTATGGGCCCGAAGTGGAGACCATCGTCCAGGAGGAGGACACACAACCACTTACCGGTGAATATCTTGATGCCATCAAGTTTATATATTTATATATTTGAGTTAAAACCTTAAAAAACAAAATCTTATAATTCTAGTGTATTCTAAGTAAAGGTGCTCAGATATTAATGTCTGGATATTCAAGGCCTCCGCTAAAAATATAATTTTGTTTCTCTTTCCCTAAGAACCCATTATAAAGCCTGTGAAGACGAAGCAGTTCACTCTTACAGAGCAGGAGCTGCCAGCTACAGTTTATGAAATGGAGTGAGTCCCTATACTTAATATCCCACATCTTCCTTCTGAGTAAAAACAGACATGATGTAAAGTTGCATGAACTATGTTATGTTTTTTGCAGGTTTCTCGCTGACTTAATGGACAGCTCCGAGCTGATTAGAAATATCACTCTGTGCGGTCATTTACACCATGGCAAGGTCAGTAACAAAAACGTAAAACAATAAATAAAAAAAAACAAACAATGAAAACACTTACAGGTTTTTGTGTTGAAACCATCACATGGACTCTTAACATGCCACTAATAATTGCCATAACGATCCAGTTGAAATAAAAATGTCAGGTAAAAACTGTCTGACCCGATCTGGCCTGATTTGAATTAATTTTCAATCATGATTGAATTAGTGTGGTGTAAATCTTTCACAATATCTTGTAGGTAAATACTACCCATGCAAAAACATGATCTGAACACCAGCAGATATAGTACAGCGCGTTTAACCAATTCTAGATGAGACTGAATTCTTGTAACCAATCATAACATAATAAGGCGGGATTTATCATAAAAGATGGGAAGCCTAACCTGCCATCAAAATTGGAGATAAATACATATTATTATTATTATTATTATTGTTGTTATTATATTTCCAGTAGATTTAATGCATCATAGTGGATAGGATCACTTTGCACATGTTATATCGTGATTAAATGCAAATCTTATCAGATCAGCGTCCATGTGAATAGATGAGTTGGAATTTATAATTTGTAGTGAATTCAAAATTAATAAAATATATCATTATGGTTTTTTTTTCAATATTTCAGAGATGGATTTGAAACAACTTCTTACATCCTTGAGACAAAGTGTAAAAGTTTTCAAAGGCTTTAAAGAGTATTTTACGTCTTCATGCTGTTCAGTGTGTCAGGTTTCGCAGACGGTCCTTCATCATCACAAGGAAAAAACAAATGGCATACATTAAACTAGCTATAGTGCGGAATCAAAATATTATTGTCATTCACCTCTTTCTTCATATCAAATCAGATTTTTCAATTTAAGTTAAACTGTTCCTTCAGGAATTCACATTGAATGAACTGAAACATTATATTTGCTATAGACTGTATGTTTGTATGTGAATAATAAACATGCGCTAAAATCTATGGTGGATGCAAACTTGTTCATACAATTGCGCAGACAATGAGCGATGTCATTTGCAGTGTTTAAGTGCCAGGTGTGTGTGTTTTACAGACGTGCTTTGTGGACTGCCTGATTGAACAGACTCATCCAGAAATCCGTAAGAGAGATGATGCAGATGTGAGTCTTTAAAGTCATTGTCAATAATTTAAAAAAAAAAAATATTTTTTTGGGGACAAAAAATAAATTTTGAAATTTTTCCTGATTTTAACTCTTTCAGCTTCGCTACACAGATATTCTTTTCACCGAACAAGAGGTAAAGTGTCTTTGAACCGTAATAACCTGCTTCCAAACAGCTGTACTGTGCATGTACAAAAATTGTATGTAATATTTTGTTGTTGTACCGTGTTCATCTGCATTTGTTCAGAGAGGAGTTGGTATTAAGAGCACCCCTGTGACTATGGTACTTCCTGACTCGAGAGGGAAATCGTACCTGTTCAATATTATGGACACTCCAGGTATACACACCTAAAGCAGCTCACATGATTGCGTGTAGGGAGATGTTCGGAAATGGGGACGGAGATAATATGAAATGTTTTCTTCGATCTTAGGTCATGTAAACTTCTCTGATGAGGTGACGGCAGGGATCAGGCTTTCAGACGGGATTGTTCTGTTCATCGACGCTGCTGAGGGGGTGAGTCGTCCTGTTATTGCTGGGGGGAAAGTTTTATCTAACCCATCAGCACACAAACCATTTTAGATTGAAGGAAGGGATGCATCACTCTCACTCTCCTGTCAGCGCTACTGTCCTAATGGTGAATAATCCTAATTTTGGAAAATCTTCTACAAAGCAGAGTTTACAGTCTAATAGAGCTCAAAATGGAGAGAAAACAGTGGCAAACAGAGACAACATAGCATATGGGATTCCCTTTGCGATGTAAAGGTGCAGAGACATTTCACTATGAGATTCATTTGCTTAGGCATGATAAAGATTTTTGGCCACATGATGGCAGTGTGAGAATGCTTTTACATTGTATATTCATGTCAAAGGCGTGTTAAAGACTCACTTTGTTAGACTTGAGAACAAATCGGATATATGAACGTGCTCTCGGAACGGAACTCGGGGACAACCTGTATCCTCTCTCCTGGGTTTGTAGCGGTCACATGTTGAATAGAGCTGACTGGTTGGTGAGACTTGTTAGATAACCAGATTGGGGGAACGCATCAGTTTCCCACTGCTTTTATTTGCTTTCTCGCTGTATCTGTCTCATCGGTTGTATATTTATGTTTTTTCTGTTCACGTATACGTAGGTGATGCTAAACACGGAGCGTTTGATAAAACACGCCGTGCAGGAGCGGCTGGCCATAACCATCTGCATTAACAAAATAGACCGGCTTATCCTCGAGCTTAAGCTTCCTCCCACTGACGCCTACTACAAACTGCGCCATATCGTCGATGAGGTCAACGGCATGCTCAGGTACTCCTTCCCAAAGAAGCGAACATTCTGAAAAACTCTTCAAGGTTTTTTGTATTAATTCAGTTCTGGACTTTTGTGTCAATTCATGTAGCGCCACACTGAATCCAAAATCTAAATATTTTTTTTCATTTATGTACAATGATCAATCAAAAATGATCCACACTCTGGCTGTAGAATTTATTTCAATTAACTTTTAGAAAAGACAAATATGTTATTTTTCAACATAATGTTCTTGTCGTTCAAGCTTTCATATTCCTTCATTAATAATTTTTTTTTAGGTCAAGGTGCAAGCCAGTGTGGATAATTTTCGCCTCTCACTCATGTTTGCACTTCATGTATCATAAGATCATAACATAACCTCTCACCTTTTCCGTTTCATTCTCCCTTAGCACATATACAACTGACGAGTCTCTAGTGGTGTCTCCGCTGCTGGGCAACGTGTGTTTTGCTTCCTCACAGTACTGCATCTGCTTTACCCTCGGGTCTTTCGCCAAGATCTACTCGGATACCTTTGGTAACAAACACAGACGTACACCCCTAGATAAATCCCTGTACCTCCTGGAAGTGTACAGTATATATAAATGCATGTTTGCGTATGTGTATATACAGTATATATATTTTTTTCTTCCAGGTGACATAAACTACAATGAGTTTGCAAAGAGACTCTGGGGAGACATCTACTTCAATCCCAAGACGTGAGCATCTCTATAACTGCTGTTTTAAATTTGCGAGGTTTTTTTCCCCCCTCCTCTAAATGTGATTGGTTGTGCTGTTTGTCAATCAGGAGGAAGTTCACTAAAAAAGCCCCCAACAGTAACTCTCAGCGCAGCTTTGTCGAGTTCGTCCTGGAGCCGCTCTACAAGATCCTCTCACAGGTTAAACTTCAAGCATTTGTACAAATGTTATGAAAGGTTTATTATTTGAGCAGGAAGTAAACATTTGAATTTCTCAAACCTCGCTGTAGGTGGTCGGCGATGTGGACACTTCACTGCCACGGGTACTGGATGAACTGGGCATCCACCTGACCAAAGAGGAGCTCAAACTCAACATCCGTCCTCTACTGCGACTCGTCTGCAACCGCTTCTTCGGAGAGTTCACAGGTTCGTCTTAAAAAAAAAAAAGGTCAAGGATGTAAGAAGTTGTTATAAGCTAGTACATAGAACGTGTCCTACATGGGTAAAGTGTGTGTGTGTGTGTGTGTGTGTGTGTGTGTGTGTGTGTGTGTGTGTGTGTGTGAGAGATGTATTAGATTTGTTATATTAAACACATTCCTCTGCAGGTTTGGTGGACATGTGCGTGCAGCACATCCCGTCTCCACAAGGGGGCGCCAGAGCCAAGATTGAGCACAGCTACACCGGCGGGCTGGACTCAGACCTGGGGGAGGCTATGACCGAGTGTGACCCTGATGTATGTACCCAAGTCTCGTTTTGTGTGTGCGCGCCTTCACATACTTGCATAACAGCAGCACCATCATGAACGATGCTATTTTTTTTTTCTTTTTCTGTTAGGGCCCGTTAATGTGCCACACCACTAAGATGTACAGCACAGATGACGGAGTGCAGTTCCACGCCTTTGGTCGGGTTCTGAGTGGAACGCTGCAGGCGGGGCAGCCCGTGAAAGTTCTAGGAGAGAATTACACACTGGAGGACGAGGAGGACTCGCAGATCTGCACCATCGGACGCCTCTGGATCTCTGTTGCCAGGTAAAGCCTTTTTAATGTGTTAGCCGTGCTTAAAACAGTGTGCATTCTGCAGCCATTTAAAACCAGAGTTTTAACAAGCGTGAATAATGTATCTGTGTGTATTTTTGCACTAATTTGAGACCTGACTGTAATCATGTTGACAATAGTGTTGTCATTTATTATATTCTATTATCATGTAAGGGCTTGTTGGCAGCAGTTGTTACGTCTATGGCAAATTCTTCATAAACTACACTATATGAACATAATTATTTGGCCTATTAATTATTGGATTCAGTCAGGCCCCTTATCTCTAGTGTAGGGCAATCTTAATGCTTCAGGATACCAAGACATCTTGGACAATGCCATGCTTCCAACTTTGTGGTTACAGTTTAGGTGAAGCTCCTTTTCTAAATGACTATAAAGACATGGTTTGATAAGTTTGGTGTGGAAGAACTTGACGTGCTCGTGCAAGGCCCTTTGAGCACCTTTGGGATGAAGTGGAACAGAGGCCTTCTCGTCCAACATCAGAGCCTGACCTCATAAATGCTCTACAGAGTGATTGGCCATGAATTCCCACAGAAACTCTCCCAAATCTTGTGGACAGCCTTCTAAGAAGAGTGGAAGCTGTTATAGGGGACAAACCCCATATTGAACTGTATGTATTTTGGATGTCATTGCAGGGTTGGCCAAATTCTTCTGTCCATATAGTGTACTAGGGTTGTAGGTTAGGTAAAAAAAAAAAAAAAGATATATGTAACTAGGGCTGCAACAACTAATCGATAATTATCGATAATGAAATTCGTTGTCAACGAATGCCGTTATCGATTAGTTGGACTGCTCACGTTACTGAGGAGCGCAACCACAAGATGCCCAAATACACACAGATACACAGCCGCTCGCGCAATGGAGGTTACAGAAGCGTCTGCAGGAAAAAGCGCGCGCCTATGGCATATTCCGCGGTTTGACATTTTGAGAGCAGACAAAGCATTCTCTGCGCGTGCTCTCTATCCACTACGCGCTCAACAGCTCGATTCTGCGCATGCAGTGTCTCCCCTGCTCGCTCAACATGTTCTCCGCACACGCGCGACTTCTCGGTTCTGTGCGCGCTCGACTCAAATTTGTCCAGTGTTACAAAACTGCCACAAAACCAGCCAATCACAGACTTCCACACACTACTTCTGATTGGCTGTTCCATCTCTATCAGCTGGCAATATCTGTAATTATTGTTAAAATGTTGTACTTTGCATACTCAAATGCTGTTATTTCTTCTTCTTATTTTTTATTTAGAAAGAGACAAGTCAGCATAAGTGAGTTCATTCAAAAAAGAAATCCTCCATGCACTCCTCAACAAGCAGCCACTATAACAGATGCCATCCAATATAATAAGAGTACAACAATTGTTTTGCTTTTTTATGTATTTATTTATATTTAGGATATTTAGAGGAGTTTTACTGTTCAAAAACTTTCTTTAATTTTAAGATTTAAAATGTCAAAATTAAAGCTCATTAAACTATATATGTGGCTTTTGCATTTTTTAAAGAAGCATCAAAGAAGCATTTTTAATTTTGCATCAAATTAAAGAAGCGTTTAGTTTGATCCGATTAATCGAAAAAATAATCGCCCAGCTAATCAACTATCAAAATAATCGTTAGTTGCAGCCCTATATGTAACTATTAAATGTACCATTGTATATTTAAAACTGTCATTCAAACCTCTAACGTAATTCTCACTTATTTATTTATTTTCTGATGGCATTCATGTACTGCCCCTCTAAAAATATACTACTGCACATGTATTCAAATGAAATCTTGTCTGGTCTGCAACACTGCCGACAACAAACATGTTCATTAGAGAAAAAAAACCCAGCTTTAATAGCTTGTTAGTTGAGCTTGTTTACAGGCTAAAAGCAAATAATTGGACAAAAGATCTCATTATGATGACGTTTGACAATATTTATAAAAAAAATTAAGTATAAGAACAACTCTTAAATTATTGCCAAACTCTACATAAATTTCTGACTGGACTGTGTATATTACCTTTTGGTTAAATAATTGCACAGGTCCATATTGCGGTTATTTATTTATTTATTTTATTTTACAGAATTATAAACCACTAAAGTGATTTAAACGTTCACAAAAGTAGACACCAAATCCTTCTGTGGTGGTGTACATCATATCACCTGTAAATTAAAGTGTGTCTGTCTCATGCTGTATTTCTGCCAATTAATACAGTCCATTTTTTTATTGACACATAAAAGCAGAAGACAAAATAGGGACCATGAGGACAGTGAGTATACGATAATAGAGAGACAGTAGAAACAAGAGCACAGTACATTCATCATAAGAAGGCAAACATGCAAGATGTGATTTATATCTTAACGCTCATTCAGTCTAATTATATACTCATGGTCAAAATGCTTCTCTTTTGCTGTTTGCCAAGGGTGAGTATATAGTAAACCTATAGAGGTCGTGTTAGTTCTTTATTTACTGAGACAGAGGTGAAGTAAAATGTGTTGAGGTGACCTGCTGCTGCAACGATTCTGCTTTCAGGACTGTACTTTGTGTAGAGGTTAAAAAGTCGAGATTTGTTTGAAGGCTTGCATCTGATTCCTCTTTGTGTGTGTGCGTGTGCGTAGGTATCAGATTGAGGTGAATCGGGTCCCTGCTGGCAATTGGGTGCTAATTGAAGGCTGTGACCAGCCCATTGTGAAAACAGCCACCATCACGGAGCCTCGAGGCAATGAAGAGGTAAAACAGAAGACACGCACACACAGTGTGTAAAAGTGAGAAATTGGTCTCCAGACGAAGACTGAAAAACAATTTTGCCTGAGGATAGAATTGAACTTCTGTTAATCTGTGAAGCGCTTTTAAAAAAGTGTCTGGAGAAAAGGCAGTCACTAGGTGGCAGCGTTGCTTGATTATGAGTTTAACAGAACATGCAGAAGAATGAATGAATATTTGGCATGAAGTCGGTTCTTGGAACTCCTCCACATTTACTCTGCCATGTAAATTCCAGGCTTCCCTTTAGCAAAGGTGCCAACATCTCTGGCCTAACAATAATTTTTTCCCCCTGTGCTAGGATGTCCTGTTAGTATCTCTATTATCACTGTTTTTATTCTTCATCACTTTCTTATTTCTTACCTACTATTTATTGGTTCTAATGTGTGACTTGTTAATGGGGTCTGTACATCAGTGGTAGAAGGAAGGATTTACTCGTCACTTTGTGTCAATGTGTTCAGGCTCAGATCTTCAGGCCACTGAAGTTCAACACTGCTTCTGTCATCAAAATTGCTGTGGAGCCTGTGAATCCCTCTGAACTGCCCAAGATGTTGGATGGACTGAGAAAAGTTAACAAGAGCTACCCGTCCCTTACGACAAAGGTACTGTAAAATGCCAATTACTCCACTGTGTTCCGCTTATCTATCTGAACTGTAAACCATTCTGTGCTGATTTACAGACTAATTAATCAAGACACTGGTGTATGTGTGTGTGTAGGTAGAGGAGTCTGGAGAGCATGTTATCCTGGGTACAGGTGAGCTCTACCTCGACTGTGTCATGCACGACCTGAGGAAGATGTACTCTGAGATCGACATCAAGGTATTGCTCGCTTTTGCTTTCATTCTGGCACCATCCAGTCTTTGGTACATTTTTTACATTTTGTTCGTTTTCACTTTGTGTACCGATGTGGGTGTACTATAATATTGTATATATTAAAAAGTATGCCTTAATTTCTCACCCCAGGTAGCTGATCCTGTAGTGACGTTTTGCGAGACAGTGGTGGAAACATCCTCTCTCAAGTGCTTTGCTGAAACACCAAATAAAAAGTATGGGGAAACTAAACACAATTACACCACAGCCAATCAGAAGTTATCTAACGTGTTAAAGAAGCAATCTAATGTGTTGGATATGAGTTAATAATATTTTTTTCATACATCACATAGCTTTTGGCACACAGATTGTTTTTACCACAGCATTTTAAACTTGTTGAACCCGGCATGATCTTTGACCTATAAAGACAGTCTAGATTAGATGATAAAGGTTAATTATCTCGTCATTTTGGGTTGCTACTACTATTTTAACCGAGGCGTAAAATATTTTACAAGCAGTAAAACTCAGTTCTCACCCTTTTTAAAAAAAATTTCCAGGAACAAGATCACAATGATTGCTGAACCTCTGGAGAAAGGCCTTGCTGAAGACATCGAGAACGAAGTTGTGCAGATTACATGGAACAGGTGCGACACCACAGCCCTTTATAAATTTTTCTCTTTTTAACATCACACGTGTCTGTGTTAGCTTTGGTGTTAAAACGCCATTTGGCGCATTTTTCCACAACTCGTTTAGAGACAACGGCCCGAATAGGGATAAATGAGCTAGTTATAGTTTTAGTCCTCTTTCTCTCAGATGTCTGAAAAAAAAAAACTTTTCACATCTGTATTATTATTTGAGTGGTGTTGTATGAGAGTAAAAATGACTTTTACGTCTCTATATAATCCCGTTACACTGATGGACTTATCCCAGTGTTTCACAAGTGCTTGGATGCAAAGCCTGCTTTACATCTGAAACTGTAATCTACTTTCATTTTACCGTAGAGTCATGAGTTCCACTTGCTGAATGTTAAGGAGAACGACCGCGACGATCCTGGCCGAGGAGGCTGGGAGCGCACTGTTCGCGGACATATCTAAAAATAATATACAGAATTATTATTTTATTATATTATTATTATTATCATCGTTGGTAAATCCAACAAGTGTTACTATATAGTTCTCTGATTGTCTTATTATATAACTAGCTCATACGTCTTAACCAAGTCAAGGAAAAATGGTAGCTGGCATGATTTAGTCATCTTTGCCAATATCAAATGATCTAGAACAAAATATCGGTTTTGACAACTGGACCTGGCGGTACTGGATATCTGGCCAGTGGGAAAAGATTCAGATGTCTAATACGAGAAGTTCCAGTAGTTTGCCATGAAAATGGGTTCCATGACATCTGGAGTGTGTGCGCAAGTGTGCCTGGGTCTGTATTTGTAATGGTACTCAGCTGTGATGCAATCTGGAGTTGATGAGACCAGCATGTGCAGTTCTGGGTAGCCCTTGCTCTTGTCACACACCATTTAGTGCACAGCCTTCCAATTTGTCAACTCAGTTTTCTGTTGTCTGTCTGTAGAAAGAAGTTGGGAGAATTCTTCCAGACCAAGTATGACTGGGATTTGCTGGCAGCCCGTTCTATCTGGGCTTTCGGACCCGACACCACTGGACCCAACATCTTAGTAGATGACACCCTGCCCTCCGAGGTACGTAAAATATGACGCTTTGGAAGTGTTTGTTACATAACTGACAAATGTTAATCTTTGTTAGACTTTGCATAAGATTTGCATAAGATTGCTATGTTCAAAGCCTGAGGGTGTTTTTGCTCTTGGAACTAGGTGTGTAGACAATGAAGGGGATGTTTGGTACAAGTATGAAAAGGTGTTGACATCACCTGATAGGTTCCCCTCCCCAATCATGAGGGTAAAGTTTATCTCTGGTTGTATGTGGTTTATCTGTTGGGGCGCAATTGTAGCAGTGCCTAAACAGATCATTCTTCTAATCTAACCCGCATGCACACAAAAACTGGTGATGTCTTGTTCAAGCTGACCAGTAAAAACAGCGTGACCAGTAAAAACAACAAAAAAAACAAAAGCAGGTTATCCAGCAGCTTACTTGGCTTACGTCTTTAGTTTCTTTTAGTTTCTTTTCTTTTTGTTTTGCTTTTAAACTTCAGCTTTCTTTTCTTGGCACAGTCAGGTTTACCTATAGCCGCATTACACCTTTAGTATTATTATTATTATTATTATTGATGTCCTCAAACACGGAAGTGCTGCAATATACGCCTTCATTCCTCTCTTCTAATTTTTTTTTTTCTGCAACATCATTATAAATATTTTTCAGATGTAATGCTATTTGTTTAAGAACCGGAATGTTTGTATGCGCACAGACTCACGACACCTACATTACTTTTCACTGTTGTTATCTTTTCATCTATTTCAAATAAAACTAAAGGATGCCTGGCTTGCCCCATTTTTGTTAGTTAGCGTTTACTATTAACGCTGCTGGAATCCTACTGACAGCTTTTAATATGGAATGTGACATTGAATTGCTCGACACACCTTAAAGTTTGATTAACCATTTTTGCTTGTTATTGGTACTCTTGCGTGACCCAAGCTTTACTAGACTAATGATTTGAATTTCAGGTGATGACATGAGTTTATGTAAATTTCAGCCAGATCGTGTGACTATTATTTGTTCTTCACCGTCATCCTCAGTCGTTCCTAGCACAAAATTGCGACGAGTATTGGTATAAAAGTCATGCTTGACGGTTCAGACTGAGGTCGTGTTACAAAATTTTCTTATCTGTATCTGATTTAGGACGCATGATGAGGTGGCCCAAACCAGAACTGAAAAGACTAGACATCATATGGATTGGACTGAGAAAAAAAAAATCATATCCAAGTTACATATGAGCCAAAAAAAAAAAAATCAGATTTGGGCCATATTGTTTGGCAGTGTGAATGTAGCCTTAGCGGTATATATGATTAAAATTATGGTGATGAGCATCAGTTAAAGTATTTACAGGCTATAGACATAAAGATGGTATAGAAAGACATTAGTTCCCAGCAGACATGTGATTTATTAAACGGTTTTTGCCAGTTCTGTTTTTTATATTAAATGTATGCATTTGCGTAGGTGGACAAAGCTCTCCTTGGTTCGGTGAAGGACAGCATCGTTCAGGGTTTCCAGTGGGGAACTAGAGAAGGTCCCCTGTGTGATGAACGTAAGTCAGGCAAAACATAATCATCAGCATCGAAACAACATGTATATTTGTGTGGATCCCTGGTTTTAATAGGAACCATTCAACACAACATTTTATTTTATTTTATTTTTTTTACAACTGTAATGAGTTTCTCTTTTTTATGTGCCTTAAACAGGAGTACAGTTCTAGCATTTTAAAATTGTGTATAAAGATTTTATACTGATTCCTCACATTATTGTCTGAAAGCAAACGCAACAGTCCATTTGTATTAATTTGAGTGTATAATGCGTATAAGCAAGGTGCATGAATTGTAAATTTGACTTCAACTACTGTATGTGTGTATTTTTTTCACAGCTTTTATTAATGCCCTGTAGCCTATTCTGAAGTCTCGCGCATCACGTTTCTGTTTAATAACATGAATTATGTGTTATATAATAAATAAATAATACTGTATTTGCATTAATATCGCATTCCCTCTTTCAAACGTCTTACTATTATCAAGATCCAAGATTTTGGACATTACCTGAATTTAAATGCTTATTTAATTAAATATAATATTCCATGTGTTTTGTTCAAATAATCAGAAGTAAGTGATTATGTGAGATGATGTTGCTATGGTAACTCTGTACCACTCCGTGTTGTTTTGCTGCAGCCATTCGTAACGTGAAGTTTAAGATTCTGGATGCGGTCATAGCTCAGGAGCCGTTACACAGAGGAGGCGGCCAGGTCATTCCTACCGCAAGAAGAGTCGTGTATTCCGCCTTCCTCATGGTGAGCAGTGTGCTTCTCTCCTCGTGCTACACGGTCATTCTTCCTGCACAGTCATCACTGCTTCCATTAGTTGTATTGGAGCGTATTCGAACCAATCTCCTAATTGATGAGCTCAAGCTCTCTGTTGCTCTTGATTGTGTGCCAGTACCCACGCTTTTGCTCTGATTGGTTGATTGCAGGCTACACCCAGGCTGATGGAGCCCTATTACTTTGTCGAGGTTCAGGCTCCTGCTGATTGTGTGTCTGCTGTGTACACTGTACTGGCGCGCAGAAGGTAACACAACACACACACTCACAAACACACGTACGACTGGATGGGAAAGGAAATCAGGCTACTGCTGACTCTGCTGACTGTCACACACACAGCGAGCGACATTACTCACAGCACTGTTTTCCATTGCGAGTAAATGACTCGGTTTTATAGTAACTGATTAAGAGCTGTCGTCATCCTAATGAAGTTAACAATGCTTTCTTTTCTGCAGAGGTCATGTGACTCAGGATGCACCAATCCCTGGTTCGCCCTTGTACACCATCAAGGCTTTCATTCCAGCAATCGACTCGTTTGGGTTTGAGACTGATCTGCGTACGCACACACAGGGACAGGCCTTCGCGCTCAGTGTGTTCCATCATTGGCAGGTATACACACATTCTGAAAACAGAAATCCCTCAGGAAATGTCCCATATTTTAGCGATAAAAGAAAATGATCTATTAATCCTAGTGGTCTCCTTAATTTGACTCGTAATGCTCCAGTGATTTTAAGCTTTTATGTAAATGAGATTATTACAAAGCCACACCCACCAGATAACAGAGATGAACGTAATTGAGCAACAAGCCGGGGGAGGGTATTTTCTTATTTCAGGTCATGTTATGGGCAAATTTTTTGGGCTTGTTAAAGCCCCAGCCAATACCACAATAGGAAGAAATCCCTGCGCCATTTTATGGGAATTACAGGAATGAGCAAAATAATGAGACCTATTGCACAAAATTAACCTTTTAGACATTCGAATGAGTCTCCATGTTTTTTGTATGTACACGTACACTGCAGTCTCATTTGAGAATGTCTAAAGATGACTAAAAAGTAAATTTTGTGTAAACAGGTCTCTCTTTTTTTTTTTTTTTGTCTTGGACTCATGTAAAATCCTTGTCTCGCTTCTTTCCGTAAATCATAAACGTGTCCCAGTGGGAAACTTGGCCGCACCTACAGTTTTACACGTTTTTAATCTGCCTGTTTTATGCAGAGCATGTGCCCTACAAATCCCTGTCATTAACCTGTTACTATGGAAACACTACTGTATTGCTATGTGATCAGTGCATTTTGGTTTCAAAAGAATCGATTTGAGCACACAGACGGGTCAAAGTGTACGCACAGCATTGTAGCCTGTCTGGCAATTTCATTTCGAGATGAGCATCTCACTGAAATTTTGTTAGTTTCAAACATGCAAAATGTAAAATTATTTACACTGTCTGGCCAAAAATGAAGTTGCACACTCTAAAATTTTATTTAGATCACGTTTAGCTTTGATTACAGCACAAAATGTGGTGCCCAGTTCATGTGTGAAAATGATTTCTCATGCCCCAAGAACCAATCTTTCACAATTTGAGGGGAGAAAGATCCTAAAGAGCAAATTCAAGCTTTTTTAAATTATTTTTTTTGAATATTCACGGTAACAAGTGTTTTTTTTATTTTTATTTATTTTTTTTTATTTTATGGCCACACAACTATTAAGTCTCAATACTTAGTGAGTTCTCATCACATTGTGTGCATATGGAAATGCTCTTACTTTCAGTATTAATCGTGGTTATGATTTTTACTGTTAATTTTATTACCATGCAAATGTATGTAATGTGTTTCATAATTTTTTTGTTGAAACACATGTTGATGGTTCAGCACTATCCTGCCAGGTTTCTGTAATGTGTCAAAGGGTTCTTAACCCAGTTACAATCATTTAAAATCTCCTTAGTTGTTTTCTCTGCTTGATACAACTCAATGATTTGACCCTTCAGATGTTTTTTGGTCAGGCAGTATACTTGGTATGAAAGTTAAGAGGGGAAAAACAGAAGAACACTTGGAGCCTTTTGCAGTTTGAAAATAGATCCGTGATGTGTAATCATAAGTGCTTTTGCCATTCACATACGTTTGTTTGACAAATACCTTTAGTCACAGTAAATTGCACGTGTGGCAGGATCTCACCCGAGCATGAAGCCGAGTAGTTCAGTGGCTCATAGTCAGCTTTGTCATTTCAACACTTAATCTTCCGCAGTGGAATTTTTCGCTTATGAGGAGAAAAAGGCTTATGGAGTTTTCTCTGAAAATAATCCCCCTCCCACATGCACATGCAGTCAGCTTTAGTGTATGTTTGATTTGACACTTTAAGGTTGCATTGTAAAGCACTGAATCAGCAGATGGTTTGCATGTGGCAAATTTATTAGAAAGTTTCCACTTCTGACTTACTACCTTTTTATTTTTTATTATTTCTACAGATTGTTCCTGGTGATCCCCTGGACAAGAGCATCGTTATTCGGCCACTAGAGCCCCAGCCCGCCCCTCATCTAGCCAGAGAGTTTATGATCAAAACTCGTAGACGTAAGGTGAGATACTCTCTTTTTTTTTCTTCTCACGTTCACACTCCTCAGACAGGTCGCTCATACATTCCTTCAGAGATTATTTCACATTTCAGTAAAAAAATGTCATTTTGGCAGAAATCAAATTAGCCTCGCCTCAATATGAGCATATACAGTATACTTAGTCAATCTAAATCCTTACTCTTATCTTCAACAGTCGTTCGCAAACGTTAAATACATTTTCTGATATAGCAAGGAATATTGTGCACTCACTGGTCACTTCAGTAGGTACACCTGTTCAACTGCATGTTAAAGTACATATCTAATCGGCCAATCATATAGCAGCAACTAAGTGCATGTAGTCATGGTCAAGGCATCATCATGAGGAGATGAAGTGCCTTTAAACATGGCATGGTTGTTGGTACAACCACAACCATCTCTAGTGTTTATCGAGAATGGTCTGAAAAATCAGCATCAGTTCCCAGAAGACGCATCAGAAGACCTTTTTGAGGTCATGCTCACCAAATTTGGACAGTAGAAGATTGGAAAAACGTTGCCTGATGAGTCTCAATTACTGCCGCAACATTCAGATTGTAGGGTCAGAATTTGGCACAAACAACATAGTCTGTTCTCCGTTATCTAAATCCTTTCCTTACTTACTGAAGCGGTGCTACTACCTAATCGGCTGCTGACCGTAATCAATAAAGAAGCTGTTGCTAGATTAAAATATCGGTGATGTCATTGGAGCTACAAGTCCTACTGTTGCAATCCTGCTGTAAGCTTTGCTGATATGGGAAAGCTTCTGAGTCACTGTATTTCCTGTAAACAAACACAACGCACAAGTGCCAGGAAGAGTTTTGCCATATTTATACCCTGTTTTTTCTTCCTTAGTCTTCTTTTTTTCCCCCCTGTTTTTTTGTGATTGTTGGCTCCATATCTCGCATAAGTGCGAGTGGTTGAATGTTTGTTGGATATAAATGGAAGTAATCATTTCCTCATGCTTAAAAAAAAAAAAAAAATTTATTCCCCCTTAATTTTTGCCAAGTAGTTCTATTTTTGTAGGGTTCAAGTGGCCTTATGTCTGTAACCAGCAGAAGAACTGATTTAGATTTTGAAACGGATCCAAACGCCTTCAAGGTCACAGCAAGGTCAAATGTCTGAAATAGTCTTTCTCATAATAGCGTCCTTCCTGTTTGGAGCATATTTTAAGGTTATTAGTAACAAGGAGTAGACTTGATGAAAGACACATCTTTTGTTACATTTTAACATCGAGCTCTACATGTTCCTTTATCATGATCATTTCTTGAGTTTTTTTCCCCACTTTTCTACATTTTTAAATTTTTTGGTTTTGCCTTTCTCTCCTCCTGTTTCATTACAAAAGGTATACAAGTCAAACCAGAACCTGTGATGAAATTCCTCATTAATGGAGATGTAAAACTGATTCACATTCACAGAAGACGTCAAGCACAGTACGATGATGAGACTCTTAGCCGCAGTAAAACATTTCAATGGGGCAAACGTTTTAAATAAGGCATTTAAAGTACATCTGTGAATGACGATCCGGGCCAAGGTGGCACAGAGCCCGCTGCAATCATTCCTGTGAACATTCAGTGAGTGGAATGCCTCGATGGATAACTTGTCTCCAATTTGCAGAAGAGACTTCTCTGTCTGTGGGAACTGTACACACAAACATTCAATCCAAGCCAGTCCCACATGTTCTCATATGCCTAGGAGGCCAGCGTTACAGTCGTGAAGCATGCAGTCTGATCGTGGCTCTGATGTACTGAGAGAACTTTTTACCTTGATTGTATCCAAGCGCTAGTGAAACTCTGGGATATGTGCCTTCATGTAGCAGGGGATTATATTGAAATAAGAGTTTTTACTCTCATAACTGTGTTCCGTTATCCTGCACTATGAAAGGCCTGGTTTGACTTGAAAACCCCAGGTAGATGTTGATTGGTCATTTCAAAAGGTCATGTTTCTGTTTATACAGGAGCAATACTTTACACCATGAACAAATCTATATTTTTATATATTTACAGTTCTTTCTTCCTTCTCCGTCTGCCCACAGGGTTTAAGCGAGGACGTCAGTATCAGCAAGTTCTTCGACGATCCTATGTTGTTGGAACTGGCCAAGCAGGACGTGGTATTGAACTACCCCATGTAACAGAAAAGAACAGGTTCGATTATTGCCTTCACCCTGTGCCGTTCCACCCAACATTCGGCAGTGAGACTCACCACAGATACTGTTTAATACTCCCTCCCCCAATGCCAGCATTAGGCCATGTTCTAGTCTGGCTCAGAAGTTTCTCTTTTTGTTTTTGGCTTAGCTTGACAAGTAAAGAAGGCAGTCACAGTGTGAGAGATGAGTGTGAGCCATTACATTACATTACGCTTGTAACTTTTGTCATGTCTGTTTTTTGGTTAATGTTTTGTACAGGGGAAAGAAAAAACGTTTCCCCATCAAAAACAGTTTGTCACACTGGTAGTTGTGTGTTTATATTTTTTATATCTGAGTACAAGAAGATTTTGTACAGTAAAATGTTGAAAAACAGTTCTTTCGTGTCTTTGAATTTTTATACAACAGGTGATTGTATAAGTGCTGAAATGTGTGCTTGGTTTTAAAGCAATATTAGACTCATGAGCTCCACTTTGTGTCACTGTGCAGAAATAAATAAAAAATACAGTAGGTTCATGAATTGTCGGCACACTTGGTGAAATCTAATCCTTAGTTGACAAATTTGTACCAAAATATAAGTCTGTAAATTCAAATAATTCCTTGACTGTGAGGTTTAAATTAACATACCTGTTCGTGTTATTATTTTTATGGAAGGATTGAAAGTATGAGATGCCATTCTTTTAATAAAAAAACCTTGATTGAGTTGCCATTTCCTAAGTGATAAAATAATTCAGATATTGCTGTAACGTACTACAGCAGAACTCCATTGTTGAATTAAACAGACAGTAAACCTGTCTGTTTTTCTGTTTTGATGGATCAATCAGTGGATGGATGTATGGATGGATTGCTCTGTCATGTGTTAGTCCTTACTTGTCCGTTCAGGCAGTTTTCCCTGCCTGAAATTTGCTTAAGTCTCATGAAGGCACTCTTGCTTGCAGTATGATGAAGCTACTGGAATATACACACACCATGACACTGAGGCGCCTGAAGGCTTAAAAACCATGATTCATAGATGTCTCAATAACTTCACTTTTCTTCAACTGTTTCCTTCCCGTTTGAAGTATATTTTAAGGGTATCACTGTCAACCAAATTAGGCTAGACTTGTTGTTTCATCCCTGTTGCCACCTCTGGCATCAAGCTCTTGTACTCCATCATCCTTATTCTACTTTTTAGTTTCTATGTTTTGCTTTATCTTCTTTCACTCTCAACTTTTCTTTCTTCAGTTTCCTTTCATGAGATCCTCATTTATTATGCTGAACAAGGAATATTGCATATTATGCTGTAATTTGTTATAGTAATTCTTCTTTAAATAATATCCTTAAAAAAGTACTTTGTTGAATCAGTTGCTTTTACATTTACACTCCATTAAAGAAAAGAAAAAGGTATTCCAGTCTGGATGATGAGAGAGAATCATCTTGGTTTAATATTCCCAAAAGAATATGCCTTCCATACTTGGCAGATAGCTTATTTTAGCTGTCAGAGCTCAAGTGAAATGATGTCTATCTAAAGACTTTTTATTTGCAATACTTTTTAATATATCTGTGGTGGCAGAACATAAGAAGGCTGCAGTACAAAGCAATTCACAAGCATTTAGAGTCTCTTTCTGCTGATTAAACAGGGTAAACCTTTTGTGGCAGACTGTCGGGAGACGGTATGGAGTGGTAGATTCAATTACAGTGCAATCTATCAAAATGAGTCAAATGAATGATGGCTTATTAATAAGATCGATAAAGATGACGGTTTAGGACTAAATGCGGTTTAAAGAAATCACTCATTCAGCTACTTTAAGACGTTTAAGAAGATTTGCTGACAGCTTCCCAGCAGTGCCTCTGCATCAGACTTAACATTTCTCAAAGCTGTTACCAGTGGAAAGCCTTCATTCCACATGAGACATAATTTCTGCTTTCTAGCCTCACTGGGTTTATCCTTGACATTCCAAATGTCCACATGTAGCTATAATAGTTCAATATTATTTCCCCCTAATTTTAACGCTGACTATGGGTGCAAATCATAGGACAGCAAAAAGCACATTTTAAAAAGAGAGTTTCTCTAAATGGTTAATACTCTTAAGGTCTCTCTCTCTTTTTGTAAACACATATTTTACATTTTGTATGCTATTAATAACTACAGGGCAAACATTGAGAAAAAATACATTAGGAGAACTAACCATCTTCATCTGGGATAATTCTAGGATGTAGGTGGCGATGGATAGAGATAGTAATCTTGTTGCCTGGCAGCTGCACGCTGCTTATAGAAGGGACAGTCAACACTGGTTCTCATTCATCTTCTTCATCTTTTATGTAGTGGCTCACACAGACAAGTGCCACAGCCTGGTACACCACATAAAGGGAGTGGTGTTTACAATGTGCCACTGGGTGGATGAGCTGCATCGATGGCCATGTGTAAAGGTGTAAACTTTACAAATGTGGAGATTAGCCTCCAAGGCAGGTTGGTATCACTGTTCCAGCCAAACACCAATTCTAGATTTTGATGAACTCCTTCCTGATGACTGTGCAACCCAGGAATGCCATACTTCATTTTTAGGCTTGTATCCTGGAGAAGTCACTCGGACATCCATCGGAATTAGGAAAAAAGGGTGAAGCTGGCAGGCACGGGTTATAAGTCACATCCAGTTGTATTGGGAACTCGGCCGCTACAGGTCAGCAGAATGGATGGCCTTCCTTTTTCCTCAAATCGGGCAGACCCGCCAACCTCTGTCGCGTCAATGTCAGCCTGGAGCTTAGTGCAAGGTTCCAAGCCAGGAAGATGGCCATCATTCTCAAAAAGCTCATCAGATTCAACATCAGCATAGCAGCTCTCCATGAAACCAGGATACCTTCATTTCATCAGAAATTGCATCACAAATCTTCATATTCAACAATATCATTCTGCTACATTAACAAGATTTCTAAAGAGGGTTGTCTTTACAACAAATGAAATATAAAGCTCAAAACCAAAGAAATGTTACTTGGTGCTATGCAATGTATTTTGCTGAATTTATTGCTACAGAATTATCAATTCAACTATGTGAAAGTTGGACATGTTAGCAAAATCTTTTGTACCGATTCAGATAACAGACTGCAAGGCTCTTTTGCTCTAATAGCCTAACTGATTAACTGATTGATTTCATTTGGCAGTGTCTCCTTCCTAAACACTCAAGTCTTGAATCTCTGTTCTTCTTCAGACTTCTCTCCATCTGCTCTCCCTCTGTCACCTTGAGATGGCATGTTTGCAAGAGAGAGTAAGTGATGAAAGGGAAGATGCCAGAGATATATTATATGTAGAGCTCAGGAGAGGCAAGGCGGAAACGGAGACACAGCAGGACTGCGAGGTGCCCAGGGGTCTCTGTGTGCCATATGTGCCGAACAAGCTCGAAAAGAATGCTTAGAGCAGTAGAGTTTCATAACCAATTGGAATTCTTTATCAGTGTCACCAGAGAGCTCGTCCTCGTACTGCCTTATGGCTCATAATGGGAGCAGACTGACGTGGGGCGGGTTGTGTTTTGGCCACTGATCATTTTGTTCTTCGTAGAATTGATGTAATCCAATTTTCAGTCTTCAGTCTTGAGTTTTTTTGGATGGTGGCAATCGTTTAATCAGATTTCATCCTAAATGCACTAAAGCCAAGTAAAATGCTGATGGACTGACTTGGGTGTTTAAGAGACATATTAAAAAAAAAAAGACTGGCATGATATTACCCAGGATACATTCGAGAACCTCTGGTTTTCTCAAAATGAAATGAAAGGACCCGATATCCTGTGTATTATTGATTTATAGTGCGTGTGTGTGTGGGTGGGTGGGTGATGGGGGGGGGGGGGGGTTAGAAAACAATACTCAGATAGAGTCAGACCTACTTTAACTATTTGAGCTTGCGGTGGGGTAAAATACATGGCACGACACACCCTCATTCATTAACTTACATTTACGGCATTTGGCAGACGCCCTTATCCAGAGTGACTCATGTTATCTCATTGTTAACTTGGTGGTGCTGACCTTCTGATCCTAGGACCTTTCGATCAGTAGTCCAATGCCTTAACCACTGATCTACCCCCTGCCACACACACTACAGCAATTTGGGAATGCCAATTAGCCTAATCTGCATGTCAGTGGAATGTGAGAGGAAATCTGAGTATCTGGAGGACATGCAAACTCCATGCACATAGATGCAAGGTGTGAATCGAACCCAGACCCTGGAGATGCAAGGCAACAGTGCTAACCACTACACCGCTATGACTCCTTGTCCTGTTTCAATGCTGCATAATACTACACAAATTCCCTCAGAAAAGTTATTCCAATCTACAAGATTATGTACAACATGACCAACAGGGTCGTAGCAGTTCTCCCCATGCTTGTGTGGATTTCCTCCAAGATTTCAGATTTCATCATGTCCTGTTTGACTTGAACATGCCTCTTCAAAAAGAAAAAAGAAAAAGAAAGGTCTTGTTTTAATGCATGTATGACATCACAAATGTAAAAATGTTTTGCTTTGCAGTTAAGGTCAGAAGTATTTGTATAAATTGTTATCTGTATGTTAGTTAAACGAAATCTAGGAGGTAATCTGTGACGGGTTTAGAAAAAATATCCTTAAAGAACTTATGGTATTCTGGTCTGTCCACTTGTCATCTGGTGACGGAATCCTGGAGATATAAGAGGTTTGGTTGCCAGCTCGATGCCTGATTGTCATTCACACACACTACAGGGTAATTTGGGGACACCCAAATTAGTCTAACCTATCGGAGTACACCCACCAATCAATCCCAGACCCTGGAGGTGCATTGCAACAGTGCTGTATAATTACAATATATTAAAATATCACACTATATGAATGTACTACTTCTTCAAGTCTTTTAGAATGTTTGTATACAGTATATATACTTGCCTAAAAGATTATTAGGAACACCTGTTCAATTTCTCATTAATGCAACTATCTAATCAACCAATCACATGGCAGTTGCTTCAATGCATTTAGGGGTGTGGTCCTGGTCAAGACAATCTCCTGAACTCTAAACTGAATGTCAGAATGGGAAAGAAAGGTGATTTAAGCAATTTTGAATGTGGCATGGTTGTTGGTGCCAGACGGCCCGGTCTGAGTATTTCACAATCTGCTCAGTTACTGGGATTTTCACGCACCACCATTTCTAGGGTTTACAAAGAATGGTGTGAAAAGAGAAAAACATCCAGTATGCGGCAGTCCCGTGGGTGAAAATGCCTTGTTGATGCTAGAGGTCAGAGGAGAATGGGCCGACTGATTCAAGCTGATAGAAGAGCAACTTTGACTGAAATAACCACTCGTTACAACCGAGGTCTGCAGCAGAGCATTTGTGAAGCCACAACACACACAACCTTGAGGCGGATGGGCTACAACAGCAGAAGACCCCACCGGGTATCACTCATCTCCACTACTAATAGGAAAAAGAGGCTACAATTTGCACCAGCTCACCAAAATTGGACAGTTGAAGACTGGAAAAATTTTGCCTGGTCTGATGAGTCTCGATTTCTATTCAGACATTCAAATGGTAGAGTCAGAATTTGGCGTAAACAGAATGAGAACATGGAACCATCATGCCTTGTTACCACTGTGCAGGCTGGTGCTGGTGGTGTAATAGTGTGGGGGATCTTTTCTTGGCACACTTTAGACCCCTTAGTGCCAATTGGGCATCGTTTAAATGCCACGGCCTACCTGAGCATTGTTTCTGACCATGTCCATCCCTTTATGACCACCATGTACTCATCCTCTGATGGCTACTTCCAGCAGGATAATGCACCATGTCACAAAGCTCGAATCATTTCAAATTGGTTTCTTGAACATGACGATGAGTTCACTGTACTAAAATGACCCCACAGTCACCAGATCTCAACCCAATAGAGCATCTTTGCGATGTGGTGGAACGGGAGCTTCGTGTTCTGGATGTGCATCTCACAAATCTCCATCAACTGCAAGATGCTACACTATCAATATGGGCCAACGTTTCTATAGAATGCTTTCAGCACCTTGTTGAATCAGTGCCACGTAGAATTAAGGCAGTTCTGAAGGCGAAAGGGGGTCAAACACCGCATTAGTATGATGTTCCTAATAATCCTTTCGGTGAGTGTATGTGTAATGATATCCTTTTGCGCAATTATTTTTCATGTTATTTGATATAATTTTTATGTTAAAGTGTCTATACCGTCCTGGGCTCGTCTGTATAGTGTCCACTTATGAATGTATGTGGACAATTCAATTACAAAAAAAAAAGTGTAAGCCCATATGGCACAGGAGTCTCCCACATGTCTTATAATAACGGGGAGTGGCGTAGTGTCGAGGACAGCAGATGTGTATAAAGTTTGCGAGCAGGCTCGGGGGGGGGGGGGGGGC
>JAAGKR010001358.1:88563-129168 GCA_011419295.1 Clarias macrocephalus
CCCCCCCCCCCCCCCCCCCCCAATCTGTGCGACCTCAGTGAAGATGCTCCTCAGCATGTTGGCCAGGACACTGGAATGTAGTGGTTACCATGGTTACAGTGCAGCACCGCTGAATCAGGGACGTAAGCGCGCGAGACTGATGAGACCGGCGAGCGCCTGGATGATCGCTCACTCATCTCTGTACACTGTACAGCAGGCTAGCGGTCGAGATTAGACTCGCACTCAACATTAGGGTTCGCGGATACGGGCGCATTTATGTCTGCTTATTTAGCGGACAGTCTCCTAACGCGCGGCAGGCGGATTGACGTCCAGGGGAAGGCGTTGATGAGGCAGTTCGGCGGCGCGCGCGCGGTGACAGCGGTCGATCATTCGAGTCGGAGCGAACTTCTTCTCCTGATCATCTCCACAGGCTCGCGGAGCGGTAAGATGCCTCGTGCATAAAAGGTTTTCATGACGTTCCACATGATGCACTCTCCTCTGCTCTCATACCCTTCTTCATACACGCCTTAAAGACGAGATTTGCAGTTTAGATTCAAGGACGCCACTGCATGAATAGAATTGTACAAAGCAATTCTTTGCATTTATTGTTATTTCTTGTTTTTTTTTGTGTGTTTAACGCATTTTGATTCCCCCCCAAATAATAATAATAATAATAATAATAATAATAAATCAAAGCTCTCACAGAAAATCCACTTGCATGGTATGTTTGTAATATGCAATATGCACACAGATATAAAAAATGTTTGATAGTCAGTGACTGGCTTGATGGTTGACAGTGTTGCCTCGCACCTCCAGGGTCAGGGTTCGCTTCCCGCCTCGAGCCTGTGTGCATGGAGTTTGCATGTTCTCCCAATGCTTAGTGGGTTTCCTCCAGGTATGCAGATTAGGCTAATTGGCATTCCTAAATTGCCTGTATTTATGAATGATTGTGTGTTTGTTCCCTGGGATGGTTTGGCATTGTACCCCACATTGTGCCCTAAGTCTCCCCGTGACCCTGTATACAAGATAAAGCGGTACAAACAATGAGTGAGTAAATCATGTTGTGAAACTTAAGGTTTCTGTCTCCTGATGGCTTTTTTTTTTTTTTTTTTTTTTTAGAAACCATTTTTGATTTTTTTTTTGTTGTTGTTGTTGGTCCAAAGGCTTTGTACCTCCTTCCTGAGGGAGAACAGTGGAGGATAGGGCTGCCTTAAATACACCGCGTGTATGGTAAATGTCTTGAAGTTATTGTTGATGTACAGTTTATTTGAAGTACAGTGGACACTATATCATAAAGCTGGAAACACTTTTGTGCCTGTGCATGCAAGTGTTATGTTGTTGCTTGGTTACAAAAGAGGAAATATGTCCTCATATCATCATCATCATCATCATCATTATCATCATCATCATCATTTATTAATTTTAATTTGTAATCTACATATTTTCTCCTGAAATATCATCATACACTATATAAGGTAATATAGCTTTTTTCCTTCAAAGGATTATTTACCTTTATGATGTTTCTCCGTAATCATAACCCACTTTAGGCTACAAAACATGTTCCCTTCATGTTTCTACCAAAAAATCTCACTATAAAGGATACTAAACTGAACCGTTTCTTGTCACATTAAAATGCATATAGTATAGACTAAAAAATATTACCATATATGAAGGTCACTGACATATTAAAGGTACAAAAGGAAAGAGACAGTATTATAAAATTATATCTATCTATCTATCTATCTATCTATCTATCTATCTATCTATCTATCTATCTATCTATCTACAGTATCTATCAGTTTCAACATAACTTAAATTTACCCTTTTTCACAGCAGAAAAAAAGCAAAAAGTTAATTTAAGAGGTTCTGATGCTAATAAAATGCAATAGATTTGGATTTGTTCAAACAAACAGTGAGGAAGAAAAACTAGTTTGAGACACATGAAGCCAGCCAGCCACATCTTTTTCAAAAGTGCTGATCCACACTCCGAGGGAAGTCCTGTCAACTCTCTTCTGCATACATGAGCTCATGATTGGATTGTGTCTCTATGACTTACAGGAGAGAGAGAGAGAGACAGATGCAGAGGACAATCCCTCTTAGATCACGAGCCGACTCTTGCACAGGTTGTGTCTGCATTTGTATTAAGTATGGGAATCACCAGGGACCAACCGATTCAATATTATTATAATACCTCTGTGCTGATTTGATCTATATTTTTTAAAACATTCAAATTATATATATATATATATATATATATATATATATATATATATATATATATATATATATATATTTGGTTAATTTTGTTACGATTTTAAACAAACTAATAAAAGAATTCACTTTTACACCATGGGACGCTGTACTGCCTGCCAATGTGTGAATAGTTTAGAGTGCACTACCTGTAGGATTATAGAGGAACTGCAACATTTTACCACCTCAAATGCAAACATATATGTATATAAATTAAACATTAATAAAAAAAAAAGATTTTTTTTGAGTCAGAAATTGCGACACAAATGAATCAAGATACATTGCCAAATCAATTTTTTCCCCATCTCTAATTTGTATAGTGAGCAGGAGAGTCATGCCAAGTGCAGGACGGGAGTCACTAAAACCGGATCGAAAAGGTGACATCTTTCAAAAAAAAATCCTTAAAGAGAAGGCTTCGGGCATGAGACGGGGTACACCCTGGATGGGGTGCCAATTCATCACAGGTCACACACACACATTTGGAACTCAAATTAGCTGTGGTAGATAACAGGTGTACCTGGAGGAACCCCACCAAGCAGGGGGAGAACATGTAAACTCCATGCACAGACGGGAGGTGGGAATTGAACCTGGCCAGGAATCGAATCTGGACCCTGGAGGTGCAAAGCAATAATGCTAACCACTAAGCCCTCATGCCGCTTTCATATAATATAATATAATATAATATAATATAATATAATATAATATAATATAATATAATATAAAGCTGCTACTAATGAACAAGTACATTTAATAGGTAAATTAAAATAATGTGCACTTCATTGTTCAAAGGTGATTTACAGGCATTCGAGTAGCAGATTAACTAGCAGCTGTAAGATATTTGTATTTAGAGTTATTATAAAATGTACTAAATATGCATTATATTTATTGTGCATTTGTATATGTACATATTCATCTACTTTTTCACTCTTGGTGTGTTTCTGCTTACAGTATGTGTTCGTAAGTATTCATTTATTCACGGTGTGTTGTCTTGATGGATCGCTGTAGTTATTCCCTTGAAGCCTTGCTTCCTTTGTCGTTCTATCCTTTTTTATTTTTTTTTATTTTTTACATTTCAATAGTCTTTATTTAAAACCCACAGGGAGGACAAGAGTTTAATCTAGTAATGTTTCCCTTAGAGTCAGTGAACAGAGAAGGAGGTAGAGAAAGGACTAAGGAAGCAAAAAAAAGTTACAGTAGTCTGATGAAGTGAGACATAAGGAACAGATTTGGTCTGTCAGGCAATAACACACATATATACACACACACACACACACACACACACACACACTCGCACACAAATATGTGCATGCATGCATATATTTACGCGCAGAAGGAGGACAGACAGCTTGGTTCCAGTTGGTTGAGATCATTTTGGACCTCCCCTGATCTTGGCTGAGTACAATTAAACCCTACTGTGATGCCCTGAAGCTAATTATTTTGTGTTCTATTATCTAATATACATATATTATCACATAGTATGGTGAAGGAGTAGAGCATCTGATATGGGCATCAGTGTGACAGGGATGCATGCCATTTTCCATTACTAAAATCAGAATTGCAGAGTAGTAGAATTGTGGGTTGTTCTCAACAGAACATAGTTATGAATGTAAAAAAAACTCCCTTTATTTCTCAATACAATCCCCTGCTACACTAATGCACTTATCCCAGTGTTTCACTTGTGCTTGTCACTTGGGTATCATCAAGGTAGATAGGAACCATGATCAGACTGTATGCTGTATGTCAGAAACCCTGGCCTCCCAGGAACTCCCTTAATGTCCCAGACATGTGGAAATGGCTTGGAGCGAGGCCAGGACTGTACAGGGATGTGGCAATACCTTTCAGCCTAGTTCCTAGGAACTAGTTCAAGGAAACTAAAGCAATGCCCTCTTAGCCACCTCGCCGAAATCATTGCTCACAATCATATGGTCTCCTTGAAAACATTTGCACTATTCAAATGTTGAGGGTCTCATCACAGTATTGCAATTAAAGTCTTAATTCATCCTAATTCATGAGAAATCTCAAGGTTGAAAAGTCCAGGTTTGACTCGAACTAGTCCCTGGTATTAACCTCCACTTACACTTTTTAGATTTTGTAATGGTACTAGAATTTAAACGTCTTACACAATATGTCTTACAGTTGGAGATATTTTTCTTTTTTGACACAAAGGTCGAGTAAACAAAAAAGCAGACATTTCTTGGTTGCATAAGTATTCACCCCCCTGGGTCAATGCCCTGCCACATTTGGCTGCAAGTATTCTGAGATTTGAATCAGCTGAGTACAAGACCTCAGACAAAAATCCTCAAGCTCTGTCAGATTTAATGGCGACATATGCTGAGGAGTATTTTTAAAATTTACTTTACTTCAGTATTTCTACACTCACCTAAAGGATTATTAGGAACATCATACTAATACGGTGTTTTACCCCCTTTCGCCTTCAGAACTGCCTTAATTCTATGTGGCATTGATTCAACAAGGTGCTGAAAGCATTCTATAGAAACGTTGGCCCATATTGATAGTGTAGCATCTTGCAGTTGATGGAGATTTGTGGGATGCACATCCAGAACACGAAGCTCCCGTTCCACCACATCCCAAAGATGCTTTATTGGGTTGAGATCTGGTGACTGTGGGGGCCATTTTAGTACAGTGAACTCATTGTCATGTTCAAGAAACCAATTTGAAATGATTCGAGCTTTGTGACATGGTGCATTATCCTGCTGGAAGTAGCCATCAGAGGATGGGTACATGGTGGTCATAAAGGGATGGACATGGTCAGGAACAATGCTCAGGTAGGCCGTGGCATTTAAACGATGCCCAGTTGGCACTAAGGGGTCTAAAGTGTGCCAAGAAAAGATCTCCCACACCATTACACCACCACCACCACCAGCAGCCTGCACAGTGGTACCAAGGCATGATGGATCCATGTTCTCATTCTGTTTACACCAAATTCTGACTCTACCATTTGAATGTTTCAACAGAAACAGAGACTCATCAGACCAGGCAACATTTTTCCAGTCTTCAACTGTCCAAATTGCTGTTGTAGCCCATCCGCCTCAAGGTTGTGCGTGTTGTGGCTTCACAAATGCTTTGCTGCATACCTCGGTTGTAACGAGTGGTTATTTCAGTCAAAGTTGCTCTTCTATCAGCTTGAATCAGTCGGCCCATTCTCCTCTGACCTCTAGCACCAACAAGGCGTTTTCGCCCACAGGACTGCCGCATACTGGATGTTTTTCTCTTTTCACACCATTCTTAGTAAACCCTAGAAATGGTTGTGCGTGAAAATCCCAGTAACTGAGCAGATTGTGAAATACTCAGACCGGCCCGTCTGGCACCAACAACCATGCCACGCTCAAAATTGCTTAAATCATCTTTCTTTCCCATTCTGACATTCAGTTTGGAGTTCAGGAGATTGTCTTGACCAGGACTACACCCCTAAATGCATTGAAGCAACTGCCATGTGATTGGTTGATTAGATAATTGCATTAATGAGAAATTGAACAGGTGTTCTTAATAATCCTTTAGGTGAGTGCATATCCTTTTTCTAAATCAAAAGTTAATGCACCCCTGCAGTTTTATAGTTACATGTCTACAACAGTCACCACAGCAACTACAGGGAAGTCATATATATCCCTTTTGCACCAGAGCAAGCCAGATGCTAATTCATATCTTGTGCTAGTTCCTAAGAACTGGTTTTGTATTTCCCTGAAGTCACATGATCAGGTCACTGTATATGTCCATGTTCGTCTCTACTCTCCCAGCAATATTAGCGGCGATGCTAATGCCAATGCTAATGGCAAAAAAAAAAAAATGTTATAGGCAATAGCAATAGCAAACGTTGGAACAATGGAAAGTTGTTTCGTTTCACTGTGCACTAACTGTATATGGTTGAAGTGACGATAAATCCTACTTGACTTGGCTTGAACATGGCTTTCATGACATAATTAAATAAAAAATAGTGCCCGTCTATTTTAGGTGATTGTTAGTGTTATAATTTATAGCCTATATTCATCAGATTTTATCGTTTTGTCAGTCTGTCAGCTACCAGTCTGGTAGGATGGAACCTACAGTACAGTAAGTGTATAAGCATGACCTTGCAAATTTTTTAATTTCTGCACATGCTACGTCAAACAGTAGCTCAATAAACCTGAAGAAAATCTATCTGCCCTTTTCATCAATTACGAGCATACAGTACACCTACAACTGGTAAGTATGGCACTGATTGACATTCTAGGGCTCCTGTCTACAGACAACTGTGGTATGACTTGAATTTGAACTCAAAAAGCTCCCACAGCTATACAGCAAACGCTTTTGCGTTTCATCATTCAGGAGCCAAAGAACGTGTTTAAGATGTTTAAGGAAGTCCACTTTCTGGTGCTAGCCAAAATCACAGACACATTTAATAAAAAAATGGAAGTGTTCATGTTTGGGGAATATCTGTGCATGTGCACATGCACACACATCCACGTACACACAGCAGATGTATGTGAATCCTTAGTGACATTCCCAGTGGGTAGGAGTCTCATGTGGTTCTTTACTCACACTGAGCAGTACAGTTTGGCACAATGCGCACACACACACACACACACACACACATGGATACAAACACACACACACATGGACACACACACATGCGCACACAAAAACATGCACGCACACACACACACACACACACACACACACACACACACACACACACACACACACACACACACACACACACACACACACACACACACACAGAGCCATGATAGTAGACGCTGTCACAGAATGTCTTAATTGTTTGTGACAGCAGAAGACAACAGAGAAACAGGATGCAGTGAAAGATTCAGAACACACACACACACACACACACACACACACACACACACACACATACACACACACATACACACACACACACACACACACATGCACACACACACACACACACAGATGCATGCACACACTTCGCTTTGTTTTCTTTGACTGCCTAGCATCATCCTTAAAACACATACACACACAGACACAGACACACAGATTTCTTATGACACAGTATCTGTGTCACATTGCAGTGCTCATGGCTTATTAGTGCAGACAAGTCTGGAGCCAGCGGCAAAGTATGTGAAGGAGAGGACAAGAAAGTTAGATAGAAGTTGAAAAGAGAGAAAATATAAATATTATATAATATATAAATGTCTATATAAAGCATTATACACTGCCCGAAAAAAAAAAAAAAGAAGCTGTCTAGATTAAAATAAGCAAATACAACCACGGTCATAAAAATAGGAATGAATACAATGGTCACCATTGGCCTCCATGGTCCCTAGTTGGACTACCGAGGTTCCTAGACGGATGGATGGATGGATGCAGTGAGAAGATTTTACATCATTTTTAGAAGGGTCAAATAATTGGCCTGTATCAAGCAAAGCAAATAACTCTGACGTGACTGGAATTGGGTTGTGAACTGTCTAATTGAATGAGCATGATTGGAGATCACTTAAATACATGTAGTTGCATAAATAAAAACCAACAGCAAAAATCCTAACTGTGTTTATTAGTGAAAGTAAGAGCATCCCACATAATGTGATAAGAACTCCCAGGATTAGGACTAAACAGCTGTGTGTCCATAAGAAAACCATTTGCTAGTGAGACTAATCAGAATAAAAGACTTCAGTTTGTAAGGTAGCATAAAGATTAGACTCTGGAGCAATAGAAAATTGCTATATGGTGTGATGAATCCAGAATGACCCTATTCCAAAGTCATGAGTGTGTCAGGGTAAGAAGGGAAGCGTAAGAAGCAATGGACCCATCATGCCTCTGGAGGCAGTGTTATGAGCTGGGGTTGTTTCGGCTGGTCAGGTCTAGACACAGTGTCATGGAGCCGCCAACATTGGACCGCCAATATATGTTGTGGTGTATGACTGTGCCGTTGCTCATCTCAACAAGACAGTTGTGACTGTGGGTCTTTTCACATGCTGGTCGCTTTAGATGAGGTTTTCAAGGCTTTGTTTCCATCAAGCTTCTCCTGGACTTTCTGCCCTGGGTGTGGTTTAGGAACTGGAAATGCTGAATGATGCCTATTGTTGGGCCTATAGTTCTGTTTTCTTTCAGAGTACAAAGACATGCACCCCATCCATGGTGCCCCCCCCCCCCAGCAAACCGACACAGGCAAAACGGTATATAAAATGGATGGATGGATGGATGGATGGATGGATAGTGTACCCCACCAAAAAAACAAGCCTTTGAGCCTATTAATGACCTATAGGCAAGTAGTAGAAAGAAAATGAGCAATTCCAACAGCATAATTGGATAATTCCTTCCATCTAGCTTACACAAGTCTGATGCAATCTTTTGCCAAGGACCCACTGGCAGTGTTACAAAAATTGGTTCTATGCTGAGTAGGTTTTATTCATCTGGATGATTTATTATGATTGGTTGTTGCTCGGTGACAGCCCCTAGAAGAAAAAAAAAAAAAAAAAACGAATCATCCCGGGCGTACTTCATGGTATGACATGTTTTTAACTTCATTCAGCGTTTTTGCTTTATAGACTACCTCAAAATGTCCTGTTTAAAGGCGCAGTCTGTGTTATTTGTTAAGGGCTTGGTCTGTTTTTATCATGCCCTTTATTTGCAGGAAGAACTGTTCAGGCTCACCTGTTTTTCTCTTTGGCTACTGCTGTTCCTCAGTGTTTCCTTTAGCATGCAACTGTTGCGGTTTGTGTTTCACAACATTCAATGCCCCGTCCAATCATGTGAGAGACCTTGCTTTCAGAAATGCCAATGATGATTCTGTCTTTGGTGGTACACTGGCGTACTGCTTGGCACCATCTCAGGCGTCAAGGGTTCAAATCCCATTTTTTCCCCACATTTGTGTGTGTGGCGTTTGAATGTTCTCCGCATGCTTGGTGGCTTTCTTCCGTGTACTCTGGGTTCCTCCAACAGACCAAAGACATTCGGATTACGCTTATTGGTGTTTCCAAATTCCTCAGGGTATTTTAGTGAATGTGTGAGCATGTGAGTGTATCTGTGCTTGTGTGCCCTGCAAGGGATGGGCACCCTGTCTGGACTGTACCCTGCCGCTTGTCACATCCTGTGCGCTAGACTCCAGGCTTCACCTTATCCTATACAGGATTACTGTAGGTGAAGCCTGGAGCCTATCCTACATTAAGTTTGAGTGCAAATGTTTGCTGAATTTTGCCATATTGTGGAGATAAACTCTGGATGCCCTTTGTCCTATTCCGGACACAAAAGAGTCAAACGTTGGCTTTGTTTCAGTTCCCATCACATAGAAAAATGAATTGACTTGCAGTTTACTGCTGTCCTTGTTCAGCTTCAAGGCCACATGGAAACGATCAAACTGTAGCTGCCACATTGACCATTCCACAGGCTTAGAGAAGCTGAACAGCTCAGGTGGTCCTAACTTAGTCATATACAATACAGTCAGAAATTAGTCCCCAACAGGAATGGTAGACAAGAGCATAAACATTTTATTCACTTTATTGAGTACCACAACTCTATGCTGGTATTATTTCTACTAGTCCTTAATTGGTGATGCAATCACTACTAGACAACATATAAATCACAGGTTTGTCCCATCAATGGATTTTTTTCCTCACTTCTCTGATGACACGGGTATATACCAGGACAACAACGCCAACATTCATCAGAATCAATTGATAGAGTGGTTCTGGGAGCATAAGGAATAGATTTCACACACGAATGAAACCTTATCGTCGATATAACATTTCGACCAAACGATAATGCGACTCTGGCAGAAATAAATATTGTGACATATTGTGCATAAACTTGTTAGAAACATGCCATGGCAAATGTGTACTGTAATTAAAGTTAAAGGTGGTCCAATTAAATATTACAGTGTTTACATAGATTTTTTTCTTTTGGCAAGGCAGTGAGTGAAGTGTTTATGTTTCATATTCTGTAAAAGTCTCACATCAGTGTCTGTTTAAGATATAGAAAATACTTAAGGGCTGTAGAGCACAAACATCAAACTCAAGAACCTCAGGCCAATTACAGCCTACTACCTTCTTCAATAGGCCTGTGCGATCCTGTGAATTATCCTTTTGAAACAGTACACTCACTAGGACTCGTGCCAGACCTGTAGCACAGTAACGGTCCATTCTGCATCCGCAACTTTACAGCACATTGTGTTCTAGTGTCTTACAGTGCAGGAGAAAAAAAAAAAATCTAAAAATGATTAAGAAACATCCCATCCTGTTTCAGAGGCCAGGCTACTGGTATTAATCAATAGAATAGATATGTTAAAATATTTATAGCCTTACTTTATGACACTTCAAGGGCTCATAAAAATATGATGAACTTTGGGTAAAAGGTCAAGAATGGCACACTTGCTGTAAAGCCATATTCACATCATTAAGCCTCATTTACTGAGCTAACTTCTCCTTCTTTGGATTGAGATTTGGGGAAGATGGAGGCCAGGTCAGCAGTCTTGGGTTGCAAGTTGTTGGTTGTTCTGGTGCCTTTTTATAATATATGTTATATATAATGCCTCTAGTGCATCAAATATATACGACAGACTACTACTACTACTACTACTACTACTACTAATATAGAATTAGTAAAAATTAAGAAAAATCTTTGAATATTCATGCCTAAACCTTTGGTACTGTATATAAATAGTCCTTGGAGAAGTGTATAGAAATGTATAGAAATGCTACTGATCACTGTCTACTATATAGTGTACTGTATGATTCTTGGCCGAATTTCACATAAAGTAAATGAATAAAAATAAATGTAAAAATTGTATATCATAAAAATAAAAAAAAAACTTTCCTTTGCTTTGTTCAAATTTCCCAGCTTTCTCCTGGGATGGCAGAAAATGAAGGAATCAGCCTCAGAAAGAAATGACTGTATTCGTGCCTTTCCTGATTGTTTTCTTACCCCAAGTCATGTTCTAAGATCTTCCTTCACCCATGGCTGGGTTTCCATGGCCACAAGGATCGTGCCAATCAGAGCACAGGATGACCATGTGCTCCAGACAAGGAACAGAGCCCACGGGCAACACACACAAGCTAGCATGCTAACAGAAACACAGCATCATCTTCTTCTCTTACATCACGCTCCAATCTCTCTTTCTTTTCCTCTCTCTCTCTCTCTCTCTCTCTCTCTCTCTCTCTCTCTCTCTCTGTCTCTCTCTGCAGCATTTTACCTGTTTAACGATTTAAGCAGCCCCGGGTATTTGTAGCATGTTTTTTGTTTCCTTTGCTACTTTTCCCCCTCCTTAACACATTATTAATGATAGTGTAAAGACGGACCGAGCTAGAGAAAGAAAAAATGTATTTGGGACAAACATGTAATAACTCATCATGTTTAGACAGTCAGAAGATTACTGACTGATGAGATGTTTTTATAATAGCCAAGAAAAGAAGTGCGAGAAAACCAAGTTCTAAGACTTTAAATCAGACTCATGAATCAGAATGGAGGGACAGATCATGTAAATAATCTTTCCACCCACAAAGCAACAAGCTTCTGACTGCGCCATGGAGCACGGAGAATAGTTTAGATTTTAAAGTGTGCAATTATTTCAAAGGACACAGTGTCTTAGTGCTTAGCAATGTCGCCTTGCACCTCCAGGGCCCAGGTTCGATTCCCTCCTCTGGTCTATGTGCATGTGTTTGCATGTTCTCCCTGTGCTTGGTTTCCTTCGGGTACTCCCACAGTCCAAAGACATGCAGATTAGGCTACTTGCCGTTTCCAAAATGCCTGTAGTGTGTATGTATGTGTGTGGCCTGCTATGGATTAGCACCCCATTCAAGCATACCCCGCCTCGTTGCCCTAAGCCTGCTGGGATAGGCTCAAGGCCCCCTGCGACCCTATATACAGGATTATGCGCTATGGATTTGAGTGAGGAAGTGAGTGAACTTTAGAGCCACCATTTCTTCCCTCCAGAAATCTACACTCTAAAGTCACCATTTCAGAGTAGCCAAATTATTGGCCTGCTTCAAGCACCAAAAGGGCCTTGAATTGGGTTAAAAAAACATCATAAAACACATTATTAAAACCTGTAAGGACTATGCTGTCTATGCTGTCCTATGTAGTCAGAAAAAAATCATGAATAGAGACCTCCTAAATGCTTAGTAAACATGCATTGTAAAAACAAATGACAGTAGAAATTATTCTGTAGATATGCTTAATAGAGAAAGTACAGTAAGAGTTTTTCCACATGACAAGAACTCACAGCACTGAAATGAAACAGCTGCTTGGATTTACGAAAACCACTTGTTAGTGAGAATAATCAGGAAAAAAAAACACCGAATGTGTGTTCCAATCGGCAATGAACAAATTCCCATCAGTCATTGCGCCTCGCTGGAGTGTAGGGGTGCTCCGATTGATCGGTCGCCGATCATAATTGCTTTGGGACGATTGATCGGCAGTCTCTATAATGGCCGATATAGAAAAGCCGATCAGATGACACAAAACTCACGGGACAATTTTTTGCGCGCTGCTAAAGTGGCTTCACCTGTCTGGCGATTCTACGTGTTGTGTGAAAAAGACAATACATTAGCAATCGGTAACCTGTGTAACACGAGCAGTTTTCAAAGTTGGCTCGCGCTAAAAGAACGTGAGAGCTCAGCAACTCTGTTGTGAAAAAAATGGAGCTTGAAAAAGGATTTATATATTTATTATCATTATTATCGAGAACAACATCATGAAAGGACACAAACATTTACATTTTAATTTAATCAGGAAATCCTTAGTATTATATGTAATACTATAATTGTATCAGATTTTGTTTTGGAACTTTGTCGAGGGAAGTTCCCTTCACTGACATTCCCTGCAAAAGGAGCAGGGAGTAGGGAGCACCCTATGAAGTAAACTTCGGAATGGAACGCAGCCCTATATTTGCTCCCTAGAAAAAGGTCATGTGGTGAGTTGCAGCCAGGTGCGACTACTCATCAGCCCTTAATTATTAATTTGACATCAGCAGGTGTGCAGACCTCTATAAGAGCAGAAGTTTTTGCAGTGCTGGTCTGAAGCATTTAGGTGGGTGTTAACACAATGGCAAGAGGGAAAGACAAGCAATGGCCTTAAAGAAGCAGTTTTTTTTGCTGTAAATTAATCTGGAAAAGGTAATAAAACCATTCCAAACAATTTGGAGTGCAGTGTTCTATTGTGAGAAAGATTATTCCCAAGTGGAAAGCATTCAAGACGGTTGCCAGTCTTCTCAGGAGTGGACATCCCAGCCCATTCACCCCAAGGTCAGACTGTGCAGTGCTCAGAAAAACACAAAAAAAAAAAAAACCCACAAGAACCCAAGAATCTCAGACCCTACAAGCATCACTGAGAATGTTAAATGTTGAAGTATATGACAGCACGATTAGAAGAAGACTGAAAAAGTATGGTTTGTTTGAAAGGGTTGTGAGATAAAAGTCTCCTCTGTCTAAAAATGACACTTAAGCACAGCTGAGGTTTACAGAACTGCACCTAAACAAACCACAAGACTTCTGGAACAATGTCCTATGGACAGATGACACCAAAGTGGAGTCATTTCAGTGCCATGTTTGGTAAAAACCAAACAGCATTTGAGCAAAAAAAAAAAAAACACCTCACACCCGCTGTCAAACACGGTGGTGGATGGGTGATGATTTGGGCCTGTTTGGCAGCCACAGGACCTGCGCATCTTGCAGTCATTGAGTAGACCATAAACCACGAGTATACCATGCTGTGGCAAACGTGAGGCCATTTGTCTGACAGCCAAAACATTCAAAACTTGTCCAAATTTGGTCACAACAGGATAATGATCTGTAGCATACCAGATTCAACTTTAAAATAACTGGAAATTAAAACAATCAAGGTTTAGGAATGGGCTACTCAAAGTCCAGACCTCAACCCAATTGAAATGCTGTGGCGGAACCTTAACAAGGCAGTGCAAAATTCCCAGTCCAAGTTTCAGCCCAAACCAGACTGGGTGTGGATTGGCTATTATAAAAATATTGCAAAATCTAAATGCTTTAACCCATTTTAGGATAAAGTTTAGCTTATAATCATATTTTAAGCATTGAAACAATGATCTAAAGGATTCAAGATAATGAAAATGAAAATAAAAGTTATATTCTATCACTAATCATTTTCAGGACTGGATACATCATTGTCCAGATAGTACAGTAAAACCTGCAACATTAAAAAACATTAATTGTATTATTTATAGCATTTCTTTTAGTACATTACTTAAACGCCCTTTTCATTATGATGTCGTCCATTAAGTTCTCATAAGGCCATAGCTGATCATTTGAGACCATCATCAGCTAACAAAAGCTGGAAGGCAAACAAAACACTGTTGTCACCATGTGCATGTACAGTACAAGCAGAGAAAACAAATAAGGGGATTTGAAATTACTGGAACTGAGTTGAGAACCTTCCAACACATTATCAAAACCTGGAAGGATAGTGCTGAACCATCAAATTTTGGAAGTAATGTGGCCAGAAAAAAAAAAAAATCATGGAGATCACTTAAACACTTGGTGAACAGTAAAAGCTATAGCTATGTTTAATAATGAAAAGTCAGAGCATTTCCATACACACATGATGTGTGGACTAAACAGCTGTGTGGCCATAAGAACACCATTTGTTAGTGAAATGAAACTAATCAGAAAACAGGTTTCAATTTGCTAGGGAGCATAAACATTGGACGTTGGAGCGATAGAAAAAGGTCATGTGGTATGATTAGTTTTGACTGACCCTATTCCAGAGCGATGGCGGCATCAGGGTAAGAAAGGAAGTGCATGAAGCCATAATGCATAATGGGCACTGTACAAGCCTCTGGAGGCAGTGTTATGATATGGGGTTCCTTCAGTTAGTCAGGTCTAGACTGGCATTAAAATGAAGTCAGCTGATGACATCAATGTACTGAATGACCGGGTTATTACAGGCACAGACATATTCCAGGACTAAAGATGATTACATGAAACCTTAGTGTATGATTATTGTATGTTGTTCAGTTCAAAGCCATATATGACCATAGATGAACATGAATATGGCCATAGATTACTAACGCAGTCTATATAATACTGCATAACAGACGGTGTCAGAGCTCCTGCGGATAAATCAGAATCAGACACTTATCAGACAATCACATGTTAAAACAACGATCCCTTCAGAGACACAAGAATGGAAACTGAAAAGTGTCATACTCATATTTACCATTGGATTTCAGCCTTCTGAGACAAAATGTATCAGTTCAGGGTTTGGCTCTGTAAGCAGCTGAGTAAGGAAGTCAAATGGGCAACAGATCACTCCAATCGATATAGTAATTGCCTTGAGTAAGAGCATGCAGGGGTGTGAGAGAGAAAGCACAAGTGTGTGTGGGTGTGTACCGACTCTGTTGCCGCCTCTGGGTCAATACGTCCGCCTCATATTCGTTGCTTATGTACAACCTCTACTGTAGGTGAATGCATGTTTAGTCCATGCATGTATGTATGAGGGCAGTGCAGCAAATTAATACTCATCAAGGTGAGGCTGGTCATAATGAAGAGCTCGAGGAAAACGGAAATCTGATAGGAGGAACAGATGGAATAGAGAGGGGGAGGAAATGCACAGCTTGTCAGGTTGACGAATGATGAAATTGATTTGAAAGCTCACAACCGCGAGGATCTGCTGTATATACGTTATACTGTTCCCTTTTCCTTGAGAAAATGAGAGATAAGACACGAAACAAAGAGACGAGCTGTGTCTGCACTATATTCCTAAACTATATGCCACGCATTTCACAGTTTTTCTTAGGGGAGGAACATGAAAAATCATATGGTTTCTGGTGGCTTTTCTCATTCCACTATACCGTGTAATGCATGTTGCTGCAGTGACAAGCGTTCCACACTTCATTTTTCAGGGATGTGGGCAGTAATAGTACACTACACCTCCCTGGCAGTGAGAACACACTACTTGCATACAAATCACACGCACCTATATGTTCAGCTATGCTACCCAGAACGTGCTAGAGGTGAGAGAGGCGAGGATTAATCTGTTTTCACTATCGCTCGTCATCTCTACTTATTCAGTATTTTTCCCTTCATTTATTAATGACTTGGTTACATATGGGCTAGCATATGGTGCATTTCACAAACATGCTGTCAGAAATCAATAATGTATATTGGGTATTTTAAATCAATTCATTCAATAAAAAAAAAAATTGTGCCCTTGATCGATGATGTGCTTTATTGAAAATCTCATTTAATGGAAGTGAGGCTTAAGGTGAAGGGGACAGAAGATGAGAACATGTGCAGGAGATAATAGGTTTGGCGGTTTATTTATTTGTGTGTGTGTGTGTGTGTGTGTGTGTGTGTGTGTGTGTGTGTGTGTGTGTGTGTGTGTGTGTGTGTGTGTGTGCGTGTGTGTGCGTATTGCCAGCAAGCAGATGATGTTGAGTCCATTTCACCTCAGGGAATTTTCAATTTGTACATGTGTCCTGTGACACATTTGTCCTCCCTTTTGTCTATGTGGGTTAAAAAGCAAAAAAAGAGTGAGGGATAGAGAGAGAGAGTTTATTCTGTTATGCAATAACATATGCAATATATTCCTAAACATAATGCAAAAAAAGGCACTTCCTTTATTGTTCCTATAGATTTGGACTGTTAAGCCTATCAGAAAAACGGAAATCTAGTCTGCTAGGTTATGGCTGTGCGTGCATGGTGATGAATAGGTTGCGTATTTGTTCAGGTGGGGCATCATATTGAAATATTAAGCATGAAAAAGCATGAGTAACACAACGCCTTAACCAAGCTTCTCAGCCAGGCTTTAACCATACTGTGGCTTGCAGACAATATTCCAATCTGAAAAGCCAGAAGGTACTTATGGCTGTGGAAATGTGAGATAACATGAGAATAATGGAAAAAAATGAAGCTGTGGGTTTTCAGATCTAAATTAAGAAGCTAAGTCACGCTCATACTTCTCAAAGCCACAAATATTCGCCTATTCTCCGAGGCAAGAGGAAGACGAGGCAGGAGATTAATCATCTGAGGTGGTTGAGATGTTCCTGTTCATGACTAGCACAACTGATCTAATCAGGTACCTTCATTCTGTCTCCTGTGAAAGAAAAAATGTAGAAAGTGATTTTCATATACACGGCATCCCGTACAATTCAAATATCATGTTTAAAAAAGCTTTGTTTTTGTAATTGAATGTAAAAAGGTAAGCTTTATGTATATATATTTTAGATGTATTATATGTAAAGTGAACTATTTTATGCATTTTCTGTTTTAATTTTCATGATTCCAGCTTACAGATCATGAAAATCAAAAATCCAGTATATATTAAATATTTAATTTCAAATTTTTGTAAATTGCTATACATACAATATAAATACTGTGTATCTCTCAGTCTAGTTAAGTACACATATGTTGAAGAATGCTGACTTGACAGTTTCCTGGAGATGATTGACAGCCTACACAAGGAGGCTAAGCCCCAGAAGGTGCTGTATTGAAGCAAATCCATGCAAAATTGCTTGGAAGGGAAATGTGTGATAGGAAAAGATGCACAAGAGACAGTGGATGACCACAGCTGTAAGACCTTGAAAACTTTACAAAGAGTTAAGTGAGGCAGTGCATCAAGAGCCACCTGAAGAACAGGTAATCAGCTACAGTTGCATTTCAGGTATCAAAAACCCCTCTGGACCAGAGACAAAGTCAGAAGCAGCTTACCTGGTCTAAGGAGAAAAAGCACTGGACTGGGGCTCAGTGGTCCAAAGTCATTTTTTCAGAGGATTAATCATAAACAAATGAAAACAATAAATGCATGGAATATTCCACTTTGTATGTAATGAATCTAAAGTATTAATTTCAAATTAAATGACAAAAGAAAATGAACCTTTTCAGGATATACAAAATTTTCAAGACGCATTATACTGTACATATTTAGCATAGACCTTCGTAATGTTCGGGGAAAAAAAGCGATTTAGGGACATACCAATTTTATGATGCAGATGTTACCAGATGTTGGCGTGATTCAAATTTTAGGTCAGTTGTCCTTTTCCAGATGGAAGCTAAGCTATTTATAGACTCATATATTTGCTTAATGTGATACAGTAAATGCGCAATAGTGTTTCATAATGTGAAGCAAGTGTGTGATTTAAAAAAAAAATTAAATAAAAAAATAATACATTTCCCCTATGAAGTCTTTGTGTCCCATAATGCCACATCATTAGATAAACTTCACAGATGGTCCCTCGCCACTGAAAACCTCAATTAGTAACTATACTCTCTTATTCTCTCTTATACTCTCTGTCTGATTAAAAAATAATAATAATAATTTTATCCTTTCTGCATATATCATTTTGTCTTCAAATTTCTTTAAAATGTTATTACACTATTTTTTTTATCTTTCAAAATACACTGTATGGAAAAAAGTATTTGGCCAGACCTGTAAATTATTGAATTCAGGTGTTGCAATCAGGCCCCTTATCCCAGTGAAGGGCAAACCTTAATGCTTCAGCATACCAAGACATCTCGGACAATGCTATGCTTCCAACTTTGTGGCAACAGTTTGGGTGAAGCCCTGTTTCTATTTAAGCATGACTGAGCCCCAGTGCACAAATAAAGGACTATAAAGACATGGGTTAATGAGTTCGGTGTGGAAGAACTTGACTGACCCTAACACAGAGCCCTGATCTCAACCCCATCGAGCACTTTTGGGATGAACTGGAACGGAGATTGTAGATTACAAATGCTCTACAGAATGAATGGGCATGAATTCCCACAGAAACACAACAGAAGAAGAGAGGAAGCTGTTATAGCTACGAAAGGGGGACCGACTCCATATTAATGTATATGTATTTGTAGATTTGGCCATAGATTAGTGGAATAGAAATAAATCACAAACTAATCAAATAACTTACTAAGTAGGAAGGAATAAAGTACAAAAGGGCGTGCAGTTACAAGAAAATAATCAGGTTTGTGTGAAAAGTCCCAACATGATGTTAAGTCACAGTTACCACTTTGGCAGCACATCATAAAGTGTTTTATTCTTCTTAGACTAGGGCAATTTGCAAATGCTTACATTTTAGTCCCTAATAAATAACACACACAGTAATGCTTTTTAATTACATTTAACGTTGTGGAACATCTGCAAATAACTTCACTTCAAATTCACTCAAAACATTTGTTCCGTCACCATCCTATTTTTCCTTCTCTCTTCTGAAATGAATAAGACACCCTGAAGACATTCTGTAAAATGTGAAGACAACTGGAAAGTTACAGCTACTTCATTGATTTCAGCACTGACCAAAGAGACCCCTTATGAATTATTAGCTTTACAGAAATCTTCAGACTATAAACAAGTGCAGGCAGTTTAAACATGTAGTAGTAAAATAATGATCAATGTCACAATAGCAACTATTCAGCATGCTGTTATCTAAGGAACTTCAGAAAGGCTGCAGAGAGACTGGAGTAGTACAAAGAACCTCTATGCTTCTGTGGTTCCCGTATAAGGGCATTTCATCTAATGCCTTCTTGCCTGAAAGCTAGAACTTAGCCATGTGTGGATTATTTAATTTTCTTTCTTTTTTTTTTTTTTTTTTTTTGCTTACATGTTCTGTTTAATATTTTCCATATACAGGACTGTGCAAAAGTCTTCAGCCACCCCTTATTTTTTCACATTTTTCCTCCAAAAGGTCAGACTTTCTTTATTTTTAATGTAGTCTTGAAAAGTCCTGAAGGACTTTTTTGACTGTAATTTTTGTCAGGTTTTTGCCTTTGATTTTTCAGTCCAGTCTCTGTACCTGACCAGTTTTAGAGGAATTATTAATGTTTTTTTTTTTATTTGTTGAGCCACACAGTGACCTACTGTATGTAACATTCAAGCATAAAAAAAACATCTAACTTAAGGCACGAACCAGGGATAAACAGGTGCAGATGATGACAGATGATCAGGCCGGTGATTAGTATACTGGTGATGCTGAATGCTGAGTGCTGGGGACAGACAAGAGGGGAAACGAGGTTGCTGCTGTTACATAAACAACCAACATTTAAACTGTATCTTTGCAGTCTGTCACAGTAAAACATTTGTTCACATTTCTTTAATTAAGTCTACATCATTTAATTGAATAGGAAGACACAGCAATATTTAACACAACACGTAAACAAACATTTTTTTTTTTTTGCATAGAGTATTGAACATTTTATTTAAAGTTTTTATTTCAACATTGAACATCTTTCAATATAGATCATGGTCAAAACTTCAAAACTTCCTTTCTTTAAGTTCTGGGTGGTTCACTAGATTAGGTGCTCTCTGTATTACCCAGACCTAATGTTGAATTAGAAGAATCAACAAAATGTGTTTTAAAGCCATCATTGCATAGAAGAAGTGTCTTTACATCATATTGCAAAACAAAACACATATTGTGTTTGGTAAAAAAAAAAAAAAAAAAAAAAAACGTCTTGTCTAAATGCTTAAATTGTTAATTTTAACAATAATAAAATACTAATTATGAAGAAAACTACTCTGAAATTATTATTAGGTTGACCAACAATTACCTTCCAACAACTAAAAATTGCAATCATCCCATATTGCTACTAATATAATCATATGCTTATGCATTTTTCAAAAAAAAAAAATTAAAAATTGAAATATTATCTTGAAACATTATCTATAAAATTCCAATATTGACATCCATCTTCCAGTTTGTTTTCAATCCCATCACGCCGAACCATTTCCCCCTTAAAAAAGTCCCTGTGAGCTCAAGTGACATCACTGACGAGTTTTGAAGGACTTGCTGGAAAGAAAGGCATCAGTATATTTTCTTATAGCTACAAGTGACTCGTGTGATCCGTTGCACCCTTGCAGGGTGAACATTACATCACCTAGAAATTTCTCACCTGAGGAAAAAAAAAAATTAGAATAAAAATTCCTGCCATTTCATTTGCCTGAAGAAAGGGGCTGGAACTACTACTTTAGATTTCCTCAAAGAAATTTAGACTTGTAAAAATGAAACTGTGTTGCACATCACTGAGATCTCTAATAAAACTCAAGAGAAGATACAAAATGCAAGTAGGATTGTACTGGGGTGCAAATCGTTCTTCTCATCCTGTCTGATTCGATTGCTGTATCGGGGAAATTACAGAGATAATAAAAAAGTCATTTCTTTCCTATAGTGTTTCTCATTTCTGCCGATCTGTAGGCGTGTTTAACAGTCTGGCAGTTGCCGTAAGGTTTCTGGTGACATGCAGGGTCTTGGATTAGTGAGTGTGATTTATAGAAAAGTCTGATCTTGTTATAACTACATATGTATTTTTAAGTTAAAGGGAAAAACAACAAAAAAAAGATTCCTTCCGTCTCCGGGAACATTTATCACGCAGACGCACATGGTACGATTTTCCCCTTAACGAGACATCAAGGATCTCATCCATATAACAAAATCATACTAGGTTTGAAAGTTTGGAAGGCTTGAGTGTGACACTGTTTCTACAGAGTCAGAGTCAGTTTTAGCTCACAGCTTGTACAGTACGTGGGTGAACCATCGCTGAAAAATCCTCCGTGTGTAATCGGGCATCTCTGATTTTTAAAAAGAAAAAAGGAAAGACAAAGACTACAGAGAGATTTGCCGGCAGCTTAATTTTTAATCGTCGCCAAAGATGGCAAGATGAATAGAAAAGCAGATATTAGGATGTGAGGCTCCTTGGAGCGCTGCACTCTGAGAGAATAAAGGGAGTCAGAAGGAGTAGATAAGGTTGAGGAAGGGAAATATTTTATTCTGCGTGTCGCAGGCTGTAGAAGCAATCGCCGTTAAAGGGTCTGCCTTTAATCCATCCCGTCCCATCCCATCCCCCATCACCGTACCATGCACACTCCTCTAACCAATTTCATATTTCACCCCATGTTTCACCCGTCACCCTGCCTGTAAGGACATTAACCCCTCTCACAAACCTCCCTCTCATCTCTGACCCAATTGTTTTTCGGGGGGAATGAGGGGTAAGAGGGGTCCATTGTGTGTTCCACAGAGAGAAGAGGAGGAACCGCATACAACCCCCCACCCACTTCTTTGTACACGCCACACACACACACACACACATACACTGCGGTCCCACATGGTTGTCAGATCGTGTGTAGAAATGTTGGGGGTCCGGTTGCTTCCTGGGTTTGAGGGTTATGACTGCTGGTCTCTAAGGTTGTTGTAAAAGTATTAAAAGGAAAGAAAAAGAGAAGAGCAGGGAGATGAAAGGAAAAGGGGTGGAGAGGCTGACACAAAGAGGAGAGGCAGCAGGGACGCCCGAGTGTATGTAAGTACATAGTTGTGTGTGGTGTGTGCGCGTGCGTGTATGTGTGTGTATGTGTGTGTGTGTGTGTTCGTTCATTAGAGTTGTGTGCTAGTTCCTGCGATCTGTTACAGGGTTCTGGTTGATATACTACTCTGTTTGATGGCGTCGAGCATTCCGTTATTCAAATCCAGCCAACATCAAGTTGTTGAGTGTGTGAAAATATACACACACATACAGTACACACAGAGCACATGTTGCCTGCTTCTTTTTCTCATTTCATTCTTTGTGCTGCTGCATGATTTCCGTAAATGGTCAAGAATTCTATTTTTAGTCTATTCCGCTTAACAAAACAAGAGCTGTTCATTTTCTCATACATTTTCAGACACATGGAGAAAAAAAAAAAAAAAACACCTAGGAATCTTTCAGTTCAGCTGGGGTGAAATAATGGTTTCTTTTTTTTCTGTCTGTCTTCGCTGTAGATCATGAAGGGGGTTTTAACACTCATTTATTGTACTCGAATAAAAAAAAAACATGGCTTTTAATCACAATTAATATTCGTAAATTAATAAAAAATTTAATTAAAATAATTCGTAATATTAAAACTGTAGAATAATCTAGAATAATTATTTAAAATGCTGATCACCTGCATTTTAAATATATATATATATAAATTTTTTAAAAATATATCATTTGTTAGGATATTTGTCAGAAAGACACAAATGAATCCGGTTTATTATACTAAACCTTTGATGTTCTTTTCAGACAAGGATAACCCCGTGGGCATGCTCCTCCGTAGTGACATTAGTAGTATCGATGGTTCCTGGTCTGCTTGCCAGATGTAGGCGTTACACAAAACCGTAGGTTAATTTGCATACAACACTAGTAATTTAACAGTGATTCAAATTTTCTACATTTGTTTACCTTTTGAGAAACAGCATCCCTCCATTTCAGTAGAGGGGATGCTGTGGATAGACAAAGTACGGCTCAGGAAAGCAGGTTATCCCTGATGACTGTTCTGCTGAGCATGTGCTCTTTGTGCCATTCTCCACTGCCCAAGGGGAGGGCACAAGTGAAGAGACAACTCTGTGTATTTGTATGTTTGTGTGTGTGTGTGTGTGTGTGTGTGTGTGTGTGTGTGTGTGCGCGCTGCAGACACGTGCCAGGGCCAACTACAACGCTATAGTCACTAAATGGACTTGGAAATTTTGAATTCATAGTATCGGCTGGAAATTATATAACACTTTATGAAGGATTGTAGGGTTGCTGTACATTCTGCCCTACAGCGTAGCTCAGGCCTAAAAAAAAATTAAAAAAAAAATCAATAATTTGTTAAACATTCAATTTTGCGCTGGTTCCGGGTATAGTGGGGGTTTGGACACTCCAAGGTTGGATACAATACAATACTGTATTTTTTTTCTTCAAAACTTTTAAAATACGAAGGTCAGATGTTCTGGAAGAGTTCTCGCAAGAAGAGTATCGTGTCAAGTGCATTTGCAAAACCCATCAAGCACCATGATGATGAAACTGGCACTCAAGAACATCTCAGGAAAGCAAGACCAAAACTTACCTCTGCTAAAGAGGAGAAGTTCATTTTAGAGTCACCAGGTGATCAGAAATCACCAATTAACAAACAGCACCTCAGATTAGAGCCGATATACTGTGCATAAGTAGCAGACACATCTCAATATCAACTGTTCAAAGGAGATTATTGCATATGTTAGATGCCTTCTGAATTGTTTTACAATGCAGAAGAAAATTCAACTCAAGAAAGACCATGAAATTAGAAGGTCTGTCCAAACGTTTGACTGGTAATGTATACAGCAAAACGCAACAAATTGCAATATAAATGGCAAGATATTATACATTCTTCTTTTATAAGGTTTGAACCCTGGCACTGGTTTATCTGCATTTATGTGCTGCGATGCCCTTTACAATTTCTGACAGAAAATTAAGCAGAGCTACAACAGTCAGAGATCATGAATTACTGTTCTGTAGTGTGTCCAACCAGGGATTATAAACTTGCAAAAATGATGAATACCTGATCTGATCTTATATGGTGTTTCCTTGTACGATAATATGGCTCTGTTACTGAAACCAAACTCAAACTGAAACTGGTTGGGGAAAGGGGCTGATGTTGCATTGAACAACTAAAGTATTGTTTTACAAAAAGTTTTTTTTTTTAACAGGTTCCTTAACAAACCTTGTAAACAAAAAAGTTTGTAAGAAAACTCAGCACTTTTTCCACGCTCCAAGTTTCTGTAATTACTCATTACAAAGATCTACTGTATTTGTTTATTAACACTCAACCAACATTATTATTATTATTATTATTATTATTATTATTATTATTATTATTATCACTAATTTATCCATCGTGACAAAACGGTCCAACATTTTGTATAATCCAAAATTCATACTGATGTATCCCAAACAATTTAATTAATTAATAAATTTTTTAAAAATGAGATTTTGCCATTTGCACTTTTCCGCATCCTTGTGACTCAAAGAAAGCATGCAACAATCACCTATCAATTTGCAATATCTTTTTTTCTTTTTTTTTTAAAAAAAAAAGAAAAAGAAAAGCGAAAGAAAAATGGACAGATCTCATTTTAACTATTCATATCGTTTCTACACAGACAACTTCGGTAAATAACTGAATTGTTAGAAGCCTGTTTTCATTACAGTCTAATATGTGTATACAACCTTGGGGATCACTTACGTGAACTCAGGACTTTATTTTCCAGTCAGAGTCCAGATGCTAATGTGAAGTCTGTAATGCATGTGAGTGTGTGTGGGTGCGTTTTTGCGTGTGTGTGTGTGTTTGAATCACTCCTCATTTGCTAGGTCTTTTGTCACCCTCTGTACTAACACTCCTAGACACAGATCTGAGGTGAAAGGATGGGAGGGTTTGTTAAAAGGAGAGAGCAAAGAAGAGCAGCATCACCATGGCCAAATTCAAAGCTCTCCTCTTGGCAAAAGACGTTAGGAATGCCCCAGAATCCAAAGTTCTAGCCTAACGTCTTTAAGTGTGTGTAAGGGTAACAGACCCCCCCCCCCCCCCATCTCTCTCTCTCTCTGTTCCAAATAGATATCCGGAATGGCCTGACAATTCTCAGACTTGTCCTTATATAGCCATAGCAAGCAATACCTTAAATGCTTTATTAGGAGACAAAATGTAAACATTTAGCTTGGAAAAATGAGTGGAGAGAAACCAGATACTCTGTAAACACAGCGCAGAGCAGCAGCAAAGTCTGTATTTCTCACTGATGTATGATGTCAATGTTTGTGCGTGTTTGCGTGTGCATATGTCTGTATGTGTGTGTGTGTGTGTGTGTGTGTGTGTGTGTGTGTGTGTGTGTAAGACAAAGAGAGATGCTTGCTGTCTTTAAGAGTAAGTCTTTTGGTATCATGAATGCGGAAATACAGAAAACATCTACTACTGTGACCCGCACTGATTTATCCCTACAGTACTGTATAGTAAATAAACTATTTATCACATTACTCACACCATTGTCATTATTATAATTATTGCACTCTTGCTTAATACACTGCCTGGCCATGCTCATATTTTTATTTTCCTAGACCATCTTTAGCTTTGATTATAATTTGCATCATACTTTCAACAAACTTGTGCAATGTCATTTATTTCTATCCAGAGTTGCATTAATTATTCCCTGCCATCCTGAAATATGCCTGTGCCATCAGGGAAGAAAAGAATTTCATAACATGTGATAACCCGGACGTGCATGTTGTCAGCTGACTTGGCGTATTCTGTTGCCATATACTGTAACATTGCTGAGTCTAGACCTGACCAACTGAAGCAACCACAGATTTATCTCAATCCACCAGTCCACCTTTTAACATTGCTCCAAGTGCTATACAGCTGTTTGGTCCCAAGTGAGTTTTTATGACCTTGTGTGTCTAAAATGCACTTATTTCCACTTTTACTATTACAATTAGCCTTGATTTATGCAGTCGAGGTTTTACAATGCTAACTTACCCGCCGTTTACGTTATCACCGCCATCCATGATTTAGTTAAGACCACATCTCTTAAACAAAGTTGATGGCTCAGCACTATCCTTCCAGGTTTTATATAAACAATATGAAAAAAAAGCATGAAAAGTATTAATTTAAAGGCTGTGTTTAACCTAAAAGGCACTTTTGATCATTCACTTTCCATTTTCTCTTTTGTAGAGTCTGTGAACTTTGCCATCTGGGACACTGTCGTCCGACGCCATGAGCTGGAGCTTCCTTACACGTCTGTTGGAGGAGATTCAAAACCATTCCACACCAGTGGGGAAACTCTGGCTTACAACATTAGTCGTATTCCGCATCGTGCTGACAGCAGTCGGTGGAGAGTCCATTTACTATGACGAGCAGAGCAAATTCGTGTGCAACTCAGGCCAGCCTGGCTGTGAAAACGTCTGCTACGACGCCTTTGCGCCACTTTCACATGTCCGGTTCTGGGTCTTCCAGATCATCTTCTCTGCTATGCCGTCGCTCCTCTACATGGGTTATGCAGCTAATAAAATCTCCCGTACCAAGGAGATGCCAGGGACTGGGGATGGAGATCCATCAGGGGGTGGAGCAGAAGGAGGGTACACACACCGGCGGCCAAGGAAGCTTTACTTTGGGGCGCGTCAGCACCTGGCAGGGCACGAGAATCCCGGCGAGGAGAGAGAGGATGACCCAATGATCTATGAGGTGCCTGAGATGGATAGCACTCGAAGGGAACTTGTTCCACCACGTCCCAAACCCAAAGAGCGCCATGACGGACGGCGGCGCATACGGGATGATGGCCTGATGCGAGTGTATGTTCTGCAGCTACTGACACGGTCAGCTCTGGAAGCGGCCTTCCTGGCTGGCCAGTATCTGCTCTATGGCTTTCATGTGGCACCCATCTTTGTGTGTACAGGTGACCCTTGCCCGCATCGCGTGGACTGCTTTGTTTCACGGCCCACAGAAAAGACCATCTTCTTGCGCATCATGTATGGTGTCAGCTGCCTCTGCCTGTTACTCAACGTTTGGGAAATGATTCACCTTGGCGTTGGCACCATCAAAGATGCACTACAAAAACGTCATGCTGCAACAGCCGTTGAAGAATATCAACTAGGCCTGCTGGGGGCCGGGGGCATGTCTGACAGAGTAAGCGGGCCAGCACTCAGTGAAGGAGAGATGGTGGACGAGGTCGGGAACAGAGTCAGGGAGGCAGACTATGTGGGTTATCCGTTCTCCTGGAGCACCCCATCTGCACCACCAGGATATAACATCGTGATAAAGCCGGAAGCATTGCCCTACACTGACCTAAACAATGCCAAGATGGCATGCAAGCAGAACCGTGCCAACATCGCACAAGAGGAGCAGCAGCAGTTTGGATCCAACGAGGACAACTTCCCTTCGGCAAGTGATGCTCGACCACCACCAGTCAACGAGGACGCTGTCCAGCTGGAGGCAGCTATTCAGGCCTACGCTCTCCAGCACAATGCCAGCAACAGCCATAATAAGATACAAGACAACCACACCAATGATGATAAGCCACAAAGTAACATCCCCACCATTCCTCAAAAAGACAGGAAAGCTCGGTTGAAACATGGTAAAGAAGGCAGTGCTGGGAGCAGCAGTAGTAGCAAATCTGGAGAGGGGAAACCGTCTGTATGGATCTGACGCTGTAGACATCGGTGGACACTTCCTCGTTACAAAATCTTGGGCGTTTACATTCATACACACGCGCACATGCACAGATAATATTTTTAATACCTTAAAATTATTTTTAAGGTATACTGTATACACTGTACATTTGTTTACTGTGTATTAGCATGTTTCTAGTATTTTTTAAATATCTTTTGTGCCTTATTATCCAGGGAATTCTTTAAGACTGAAAGAATACTTTTGACTGATCTTCTGGTCTTCCTGTTGTTTGAAACACTTGAACCTATTTCTATATCTATGCTTGGCCATAGCGTTTTTAAAGAAATGAATTTGATAGAAAAAAAAAAGAACTTTGTTGATACTGTATAGGTGCGAGCAGCTCCAAAGTCATCCTTGGATTCCAAGCCAAAACGATTCTTCATAGAATATCAAGTCATGTCAAACATCGGAAGCCGATAACGATATCAGATCTGTACATCTCGACTAGATTGCGATGCTACATTCCACAATGATTTCTAATCATGTGATGTCACTGTGTTCACTTTTTGGTTTCTAGAACGGAGACTGGATGTTGTTTAAAAACATAAATATATATATATAAATCCCTGTATATGCATGCACAGGGTTTTTTGCTTGCTTTTTAAATCTTTACAAGACGATGAAAGGGTCAATGCTGATATCCTAAAGCCTTCACATAAAAAAAAAAAAATATATATATATATATATATATAAAAGGCCACAACTATGTACAGGCTGTTTTGTTATACTGCCCCCCTCTGCTTAACAGAAGGTATTTCAGTCAATCAGCAGCAGAGATCCAGTAAAAAAAAAAAAAAAAAAAAAAATAGTGTTGTATGTTACATTTGTCTTTATACACCTGTAGTGATTAGAACCATGTTCAGATATATTTATTTACTCTCTAAGGACTACAGGTGCACCTGATTTCCAGTCACTGTGAGTCACTGGTAAATTTTGAATGCCTACGCATGTGTTCATTCTTGAGAAGCCTGTGTATTGTGTAAAGTCTTCCATTTTGCCTTCTATGGCCACATTCCAAGACTTCTTTGCCCTTTTCTGCACAACTCTGATGGCAAAACCTGAATGCTTTGGGAGACCTAATACTGTTCGTTAGCATGGATTCGTCCTGCTGCTATGCCATCATGCTAACAGAGCAGAACAGGCCATATATAAATTCTGTATTACATGTGAGTGATGAAGAGAACAAACCCTTTATATTTCAGCAATACATTTCTGTAATGAAGATTGCTTATTATTGATATATACAAGATTTGGCTTGTTTGTGGTATTCAAATATTTAAATTTTTTTTCGTATGTGGACTTTTTCTGTATTTATTGTACCTTTTTTGTGAAAACAACCAAACAAGCAAAAAGTATGTTATAGAGTTTATATCATGGCATTGATTAGTTTTTTTTTTTTAAACCAAAATGAAGTTCATTTTTGTATGAAACATAGTTTGAAAAAAAGATGAAACATATTTTATAAAGTGTGCAATGCCGATTTAGCCATACTTCCTTATTGATGTTAGGGCCATTTGACTGGCAATAGCTATTTAAATCTTGTAGTAAAACATGATTGGTAGAAAAATTATCTGAATTTGCACTTTGGAAGAAAAACAATGTTAAGAAATGAGGGTGAAAAATATTTAAACATTGCAGAAGAACATCCAACTGCAGCTAAACTGTGTAGGTTCGAGCAGAAACGGAAGGAAGGGTCTAATTATTAGGACAACTAAAACATATTTAAGGTACTTTGTACGACTCTAAGGAAAGGAAATACACTTGTTGCTACCTTGTGTCCTACATATGGGGACTTTTGTCTATATTTATGCTTTGACCCTGAATCAGGACGAACACTGTAAACATGCTTTGAGTGAAGGCTTCTGGCACAGTGCTTGGCCAGCACATCTTCTCAGCAGGGTCACAACAACCGATGGCGCTGTATACTCTGATTACTGAAGAGTGTATATTTATGTGCCTGGATTTCCTTTTACTAAATACGGTTAAAAAGTTTCAAATGTAAATGATCTCTTAAATATCTCTCATTGTTTGTCTTGTTGCCCCACTTATGCCTCTTTTTTTTTTATCTATTCTTTGTAAATGAGAAAAAACTACATGTATTGTATAAGAAAAAAAAAAATCATTCTTTTCTTAATGTGCCAAGATGTAAAGTACAACTATTTACATTTTTGGAAACCCGTTTTTGGATTTCTTGAAAATGCATGCCTAGAGCTATTTTTCTTAATAAACATTGAAAATCACGTCTCAGTTTCAGCTGGTCCAATGTGAGATGACTTACTCAAACTTTACTAGAACAGCTCACACAACAAGCAAATATGACATTTAGACAATGATGCACTACTCAACTGTTCTGTGCTCTGATGGCTAACTATTACTATTATTATTGGCCTACTAAATATTAAATGATTAAAAAACAAGTAATGAAAATCATTTGTTTAACTGTTGTTTAACAAAGCCTGCAACTGCGTTCATGAATACCTACCATGGGAAAAAAAAAACATTTGATGTAATGTTTAGTAATGTTTAATAATGTTTTACTTACATTTTGAATGAGTCACTAAGAACTAATTGTTAACAGTCAGTCCGCTCAGTAAGATGCTGGTCACGCACTGCTCGATAACTGCTCGGTAACTTTATGTTCTAGTACATGTATATAACAAATTTTATTATTGTCAAACTGAAAATTTTTAAACATTGTGAATGGTGAATTATATTTATAACATTCTTGCATAGAAGAAACACAGTATGAGCAGGTAACTAGCTGGTAGATAGGAATTCCTGAATTATAGCTACAAACAAACAAAAACAAACAAACAAACAAACAACATGCTTAATAGGTGAAACTATCTTTAATTTAATGAATTTTATGATTCATTTCTTGTTTATAAACAAGAAATGAATCATATATATATAATTCTTTTTACTATATTAAAATATTTTACTAATTATTTAAGCTTAATAATTTTGCTAATGTGGCAGCACATCGGCATAGTCTATGTCTAGACAATCATAAATGCACATTGTTGAGTGAAAGAGTTTTTAGAAATAGGTTAAAGCTAAAAATCAGCAGATCAGCGTTAATTTAAATTCTCTGCCTAACATATTAATACAAAGAATATATAATTTTGTAAGGTTGTATCTTACAAGTTGTGCTTATTTTCTGATCAGCCAAATTCTCTCCCTGTTCGGTAATTGGCAAGTGAATTATAAATAAAAATACAGAAAAGTAGATCAGATAAAGTTTATGTTTTGTTTTAAAATGACTTAAAATTCACTTTTACCACTTCAGTGCTATTATTTCAGCAATGACAATATGAACTAAACCTAGTAAAAATATTTCAGTAAGTTTTTCAAATTAATATCTATTGGTGCAGGTGTATGTTTACATTGAGTAAGTAACTTATAAGTAGCTTTTTTATTTTTTTAAATTTAAAGTAGATTATTAAATCCAGCACACAACTCTTCATAACATTGCTTTTACTCAGCACTTAGATTTTAAACTTGAGACAGATATCTAAATACTGCAAAAATTCATTAAATTCTGTCTTCTGGTCTATTGATGATGAGCCCACACATTGATGCATTTTTTTTTTTTAGCTGATGTAAGTTTTTTCTCTCATACAGGACTGGGTGTTCCTCATCGTCCAACTCCTGAGAAAAGACTGCCCCAAGCCCGGTGTCTAAAGCGTTTGTCAGGATTCCAGAGGGTGGGGGACCAGGTGAAGTGGGCTTTTAACCAGATGAAAGCGTGTTCTTCTCTTGCTGAACAGCACAATTTTTTGGCAGTCCATTTCTCAAGGGTGCTGCCAAAGTGGAGAAGAAAGACACAAATTGCTTATAGTAATTGGCTATCCCCAAAAAAGCATGTACTGTTTCTTCGTTGTTTGGCACAGGTACGCGGGTCTGATACCTAAGGTACTGTGCTTTGGTCAGCCTCAGATGGCACTTCTGGGGGTTAGCTTTGAGACCCACCTTCCACTGTTCACTCAGTACCTGGTGAAGTTGGATCACCACATCATCGAGTTAGGCAGCAGCATAGGGCCCTTGGGTCTTGGATGATTTCCATTAGCCACTAGATTGTATCTGGGATGCCGTGGAGACCGAAGGGCACACAACTGTTTCAAGCCCTATAACAGTGCAGGACTGTCATAATCTGATCAAAATGAAATTAAACCAAAACTAAAAGATGAGAATGTTTTACTTGAGGAGGAGATAGTATTGCCAGTGGTATTGCCAATGGTATTGCCAATATTGCAATATTGCCAATGGTTGTGGTTCATGAAGATGGTGGCCTTGGCTTTGGCCTTTTGCGTGAAAGCCACCTGCCAATAGCCCTTTGTCAGCTCAAGTGTGAAGATGAATCAGGCCTTTCCCAATCCATCCACGAGATCATCTACACATGAAAGCAGGTACTTGTCGCAGGTGGAAATAGCCGCCGAAAGTCATTTCATAGCCTGATCAACCCATCCTGCTCGGCACCATAACAAGGGGGCTTGAAAACAATGATGCCATGCCGCAACATGCTGTCCACCTCATCATTAATGGCAGGACAGCGGGCCTCCAGGGCACTATACAGGCATGAATGATGGTGATGGTGCCGTGTGGTGTTCTGATGTAAAGGCGCACCAGGTGAGTGAGGTTCAGTGAAGAACACATCCACAAACTGATCAGTGTGTGCACTTCTCTCCTGGTTCAGCATGGAATTCTCTGCCAGATCAAGAAGATTGCAGATTTGCTCTTTGGCAGAGAGAAGCAAGAGCTGAGGAACGAGGTTTAATTCACTGTTTAAATAGATTAATATGATACAGGTCAGTGCACTTGCACTTACTGTACCTGGCTGTTGCAGTCAGTTATTTGCATGTAGCACTGGGGTGCCACTTGCGCCTTCTGCATATGTTGCTATACAATATGAACTACTTTGTTTAGTAGTTTATCTTTGTTAGTCTGTAACTATTGGACATATTCTATAAATGACCTGAAGCTGCATCTCTCAGGCTTCTTTAGCAACACCCAGCATACCGCGCATCCGGCAGCCGAAGAGTAGCTCAAATGGCGTAAAGCTGGTGGAGGCATGCGGCCTTTTGCGAACCGCAAACAGGACATGTGGGATCATCTGGTCTGAGTTGCGGCCTCTTTCGTCCACCACTCTCTGGACCATCCGCTTGAGTGTCTGATTAAAGCATTCCAATAAGTCGTCTGTCTAGGTATGATACGCTGACTTGCAGATTTGCCTAATCTGCAACAGCCAGCACACATCACACATTAGCTTTGACATAAAAGGCATATTTGGGTCAGTAAGAATCTCCTTTTGGAGACCCACTCTGTTAAAGAGCTGCACCAGCTCCCTCGCAATGTTCTTTGAAGTAGCTTTTTGCAGGGGCACTGTCTCGGGGTAACAAAAGCTTCATTATGACACAGGTTTCAGTAGGACAGCATGTACTGTAGGTGTTGTCTGCATTTGGATCCATGAGAAAAGCATCATAAAATATTAAGATGAAAGGAAGCAGCAACTGATCCTTTAGGTTACTGAGAATGTCAATAGAGGAGATATATGTCAACAAGATCGCAAGGTGATTTTTTATTTTTTTTAAAGAGTAAAGAATAAAGAGTACAGAGAGTATTGTTGTAGATTGTGGATTGAGGAGTTCTTTAAGATAATATGGGGAGTTTACATAAATACACTGGTGGGTAAGTAGACAAAGTTTATATTCAATGTGGATGTGGATGGCCAGTGGTGTGTCCGGAGGATTGGAGTAATGTGCTCATATTTCTGCACCCTCATAAGGGTCCTGGCAGCATTGTTTTGAATGTGTTGGAGCTTTTGAAGGCTCCTACCAGAGATCCTAATGAGGAAATGATGAGTGCTTTACAGTAATCCAGCCTGGAGGAGACAAAGGCATGGTCCAGCCTTTCACCGTCACAGTGGGAGAGGGAAGGGCAGAGTTTTGCTGTGTTTCTGAGATGAAAGAATGCAGTTTTACAGAGATGGTGGACATATGAGTCCAGATAACAGATGCGGGTCAAACTTGACCCCCAGGTTATTAACAGAGTTGGAAAGAGTAATGGTGTGGCCAGAAAAAGAATACAGGTAATTGGGGAAGAATGAAGCTGGTGGGGGTGCCAATTAGAAGGGCTTCAGTTTTGGTGCTGTTTAACTGAAGGAAGTTCTCTGACATCCACGCCTTAATCTCATCCAGGCAGCAAGTGAGAGGTGATGGAAGTGACAGAGAGGTCTGGTTCAATCTCACATAGAGCTGTGTATCATTAGAATAACAATAGAATGAAATGGCCCAATGAAAACATGTAGCTGTTGAAGAGGGTCAGCCCGAGAACCGACCCTTGTGGCACCCCACAGTTGACCATGTGGGGCCGTGATTTGTCATCCCCAATGGCCACATACTCTGCTCTATTTTCAAACCACTCCAGAACAGTGTAAAAAGTCCAATTATATGCTGTGTGATCCAGAATATAATGATAAGAAGAGATGGTGAGCGATGGTCAGCGGCCATTAAAAGATCATTCGTGACCCTGACCAGGGCAGTCTCTCTACTGTAAGACCGGATGGCAGATTAAAATTTTTCAAAAAGATTATGTTTTTTGAGATGGTTCTGAAGCTGGGATGAGACAACCTTTGACAGGAACGGAAGGTTGAAGATTGCCCAACGAGGGATTTTTAAATGAGGTCTGATTATTGCAGTTTTTTATTTAGTTGGAACTTCACCCATCTGAAGAGAGTAATTAATAATGCTGTGGATAAAGGGACTTAGGTCTGAGACATTTGGTTTTACTAGGGGAGTGGGGAGAGGGTCCAGGGTGCACATTGAAGGCCACATTCTCTGTATGATACCCATTACGTTTCTCACTGTGGTGACACTAAACTGTGAGAGACAAGCTTCTGGCTTTGATATACAGTAGGCAAGTCAAGGGTTGGGAGGCTGGAAACAGACAGTGAGGAGTGAATAGTATCAGTACTACCTGATAATCAACTGATGACACATTTATCAAAGCCTCTTACTTTACTTTCATCAGCAATCTTTGCATTCTCAGCAAGAGCTGGAAAAATGATTGTCAAACACATTAATATCTGCTATAAATGTTAGCTAGTGTTCTCCATGTTTATACCAATAAATGTTTAACTGAAATACTTGCTTATGGAAGATAAAATGCATCCATGTTTTGGGGCTCTGTGCACATAGCACAGATCAGAAGCAAAAAGTGTATTTCTAGGAGAGGTATGTGGTCTGTGTGTGCGTTCATGCACTTCTATGTTCATACACTATCTATTTCACCATATGGAATGTATTTGTAGTGCAACCCAACCAGACACTTTAACATACACTGTGAAAATAAACCAAAATATCAAATGAATATCAAATGTCTATACTGTTTATCCTGTGTAATGTTGCCAGAGGTCTAGAGACCATCCCATGGGAATGAGGTAATAATTAATCTCAGGACACAAGCGCACATATAATCTCAGGAAACCCCAAATCAGCCACTGACTGCCTTTGGACTGTAGGAGGAAACCCAAATACCTTGAGGAATGGTGAGAGGGCTAAGCACCTGGCCTCTGTGCTACCTTCAAATGTAATTAATAATAAATGAAATTAAGAAATAATTAATTTATATAAAAATTTACAATTTTCTGACTTTACTTACACAAGTTTACTTACAGAAAACCTTTTTCTAAAACAGGGTTTAAAGATCAAAACAGATTCAATAAAAAAAAATATATATATATATATACATTTGCTAGTAAATATTTCACTGGTCTTAAATTTTTAAGATTTATGTAACAGCAGAATAATCTAGACGTTAGGACAACGGCTGAACGTTTTTCAGCTCATTGGATCTGAGACAGTATGTTAAAAGTTTTCTTTAGGATTAAAGGAGGGTGTAGAAATAATATCTAATTTTGCAACTTGTTAATTTGAAGAGAAATAAAATACCACCATATTTCCCTTGTATTTTGGAATTTGTGTCATTTATTTTGTAAGACTACATAAAATGGAAAAACCTAAAGAGGGTACTGTTTTAACAGTTTGATCGTAATTTAAACATTTGAAAAAACAGTCAAGCAACACACATTCATTTGGCAAAACATACAGTTCAAGCTCTGCTGTATTTGTCGCTCGATGTGTAGTAATATTGAGGAACTGTGCATTTACTATAACAGCAGAACACTAAAACAGCTTTTGTAAGAGGTGCATTAAAGGCCATTTGAAATCAGGTATAGCCACATACACTCGCTCACAGTGTTTTTCTCAGCTTTTATTACAAAAAGTGCAAACTCTTTCTGAAAAGTACTAGCTCTTTTATTCACTGTTGGGCATGATAGACCGTCATCAATGTGAGAAATCCAGGCACTAACTAAAGGGTATTCTGCACAGTTATGATTTCTCCAACACTGCTCCAGCACCACCAGGGAAAGCACTGCTCAGTATTGTATCTTACAGGGTTTAAATACAAGCACCTTGAAGTAACTTAGAATGCAGAAAACAATAACCTACAAAAAGATTAAATTATTCATTGAATATGTATACCGTAGTACTTTTTTGAGAACCAGAGTGGCTACCAAAGTTCAGCAGAAATCTAATATGCTACTGCCTGTAAAACACCATAACATAATATAATATGGGAAAGTACAGTCTGTACAAACATACCATATTAGATAATTGGTAGCCAGTGTGGTACAAAATAAGTATCATGTTACACACTATTGAAGTGGCACAGTACCTACTCTCCTACTCTCTAAAATACAATAATGCCTACAATGGTAATATCCTTCTTTCACCTCAAAAATATTGCCAAGATAAGAAATATATTGTCACTAAACGATGCAGAAAACTAGTTCATGCTTTTATCACCTTTAGGTTGGACTATTGTAACACCTTACTGTCTGGTTGTTCAAATAGGTGCATAAACAAGCTTCAGTTAGTACAGAATGCAGCAGCGAGAGTCCTCACTAGAACCAGAAGATACAAGCACATATTTTTGTTGACGGTGAAGTGATTGGTTGCTTTACATCTCAGGGAGCCCTCATGTCTGTGTTTCCTTCTGGCTATCCCTTTTAGTTATGCTGTCATACGTAGTCCTGCTGGAGTCCCTGCTTGCACTCTGCACCTAATATACATTCACTTTATACAGTACATTGTGTAACAGTGACCATACCTAACTGCCATTTCTCCTTCTTTTCTCCTTCTCTCTTTCCCTCTCCCTGTCTCTCTGTCGAGCTATACATGGCTCTCCTGAGCTGGCAGTGATCCAGACCCCCTCTGCCCCCTGGAGCTGTCTGACTCGTCCTGGTGTCCCGCTTCTGGTTGGAGATCTCATCGCATGGATGCCCCGTGTGGTTGCCTGGGATGCGTGTGATGACTGGGGACTGAACTGGAATCCATATTAACTTACACATCTCCTATTAAACTGAACTTCTAGTCTCACACATTATGATGCAGATCAATCCCTGAAAATGCAGAGTTTTTCCTTGCCACTGTCGCCATCGTCCTCAGCTTTGTCATCAGGGACAGTCTTATCATTTTGATTCAAACACTTTCACATTTCATACAAACTTAAATAATTATTCTGATTGTGTAAAGCTGCTTTGTGACCATGTCAATTGTTAAAAGTACTATACAAATAAAATTTAATTGAAATAAAATGTAATTGAATATGGTATGTGTTATAGTTTGACATAGTACATGCCATCGTAACATTTCTTATGGGCACCGCTGCTGCTTTTTACTAACAGAAATTCTTGGTAGTTTTCTACTGCAGGGGTTAATATTGCTCAAAAGTGTGAGTTTTTTTTTCTCTTCTTTTCTATGTAAGCGCTCCAGCTTGTGCTAAGCAATTCAATCTACTACAGATTGCAAATTGCACTAATTATTATTTGGATATTAAGTAGAATAATTAACATTATCTAATTAATAACATAAGCGTATGGTACAGTTGATTAGCGTGCAGACCAAATAGTTTAGTTTGTGCAGTCCCCTAGGTGCAGGTGGATTACACCCATATTATGGAGATTCAGCAAGGCTTCAAACTCAGATGGCATTGCATGCATTCTTCTGTTTACTGGCCTATTATTGTAATAGTGGTTGCTGAGCTTCTTGTAGCTGTACGGGTGAGTTCCAAAGGGCCAGAAGCCATACAGGTGTACATTGTTACAGAGCTCCAGTGCCAAACTGGCCATCATGATACCAGTGCTGAGGCGTTTTGAGAGAATTCCTCTGCCATGCCAAAATTCACCCAAGCTTTTCAGGTAAACTGGGTTAAAGAAGACAGGCTGTGGGCCACTGCCGCTAAAGTCATCCAGTGCATAAATGACACGAAGGGAAACATCTGTGTTCTGTCGATACGAGAATGCAGGCAGCAAGAGCAGAGCGTTCCCATACAACTGCATGTCCTCCGCAAATGATCGCCGGCGCTCATTTAATGCATTGTACCTGCAAAGAATCAGAGAGAGAAGTTTCAGGTATTGTAATGACGTTCACATTTATGAGCTGATATTATTTGAGGATTTTTTTTTTTTAAATCATGAGCAGGTAAGTGCAGGGCACAACTCTTATAGTATTTTTAACCTGTCATCACCCTTGCCATGCTTGACTAAAAGAGCTACGTCTTTTACTTTGCTTACCACCAACAGAATTTTCTTTATGTGGAGGCAAAACATTGTTGCTATGGAACAATCATTCTGAAAATTGTTCAATAGTCGAAACAGTCGAATAGCATCCTGTGCTGTACTGTAGTATTAATCGCAACGAGGTAACGCAAGAAACGTTAAGATCTGGAGGAAACCTGCCAAGTTGGGGGAACCAACAGAATGGCGGCGGATTAGAATTTTCCCAACCCTGGACAGTGTAGCAGCTGCACCATCTCACTCCAACCATAACCTTGCCATGATTATCATTAGTTTAGTTTCGGAGACAATGAGAAACTGTTTGTGTAAATTCATGTATTTGATTTAATTGATGGTTTTCATCTGAGATGCATTGTCACTCTGTCCAGGGAGTACTCTGCGTTGCGCCCTAGGTCTACTGCGATAGGACATCAGTATAGACGATAAGTGAAAGTGGTGGCCAAAAATGTTAATAAAGCATATGCAAATGTTGTGTTCTCCCTGTGCATAAAACTGGTGATTTCACTAATTAGTTCTCATCTACCAGGCTAAAGAGTTGTGCTAATTAATTGAAAACTTAGGTATCTATGATATCCTGGGCCACCTCCAGATCTAAACCAAACAAAAAACTGTTGGAAGGGGGTAACAGTTAAGAAACCATCTTCTGGAAGATTGCAGGAAGCAATCAAGCAGCCATGGATTGAGCGAGTGACATCCAGCAGGTTTTTTGGAATAAAGAACTTCATACTAAATACTGAGTGTTGTATAGCAATTTCATTACAGTAAATAAAAAAATGATTCTTCAATTTTTTTTAAACATTGGCTCACAAATACAGCTGCTCACATTTCAATTACATTTACTCACTGTTCATAGAAGATGCTGGGGTTGGCTGTGACAAGGTTTGTTTTTTTTCCTGTATCTTTCTCATGTCCTTGTAGTGGAGGAAGATTACACCTGAGAAACATAAGGAGAAGAAGTACAATGAGCTAACGGGAGTGATTTCTGAGTTATTAATTTTTTTTTTAGATAAATGACCCTTAATTTAATCTTTATGTAAATTATGCATCCTCTGGGGCAATGTATCCTGGCAAACTGTATTCTACATTCTGCTGTAGAATTTCATCTCCTACTAACTGCTGACTCTATATCATATGCCGCTACAACGCTGCTCTACACCATTATATTCCATCCATCTGGTTTATTCCAAGGTTTATTCTAAAGTGTTTGTAAAATTCTTAACCATTTAAGCATTTACTCCTTTATTGACTAAATGATATGAACAGCATCAGACCTGATAACATATGAAGCAGAGTCGATTTGTTTTCCACAGCTGCTGTTGGCTAAGATGCCTCCATTACCCACCACAGCACACGAGTCATATGGAGCTTTTTTAAAGGGGTTCTCCTACACACAGCATAGAGAGATTAGATCTAGTATCGACACATTTTAAAACAGCCATACAAGACTATGTAAAAGTCTTAAATCCCCCTTATTCCTTTATATTTTGCTTCCAAAGAGTGAAGCAAAATATAAAAGCATTTTTTAAATGCCATTTTGAGGAACAGGTATTCAAGTTTTATTTGCCTCTCAGTTTTGGCAAATTTTTGTCTTCCTTTTTCAGTCCAGTCCCCATCCCTGACCAGTTTCAAAGGAATATTAAGCCACAAAGTGACATATAAATTATTCAAGCATAAAAAGATCTAACTTAAAGCATGAACCAGTGAGAAACAGGGTCAGCTAATGATCTCTGCCTGGTGATTAGTATACTGGTGATGCTGAGTGGTTAGGACAGATGAGAGGGGAAATGAGGTTGGTGCTGTGGTTGTTACATAAACTTGAACTGCATACAATTTTTAAATTGTATCTTTAG